>JASDQU010102458.1:194126-221833 GCA_032191745.1 Picea mariana
AGAATCAAGCGAATGCGCCATGTTCACAGCAAAAAATCTCCCGGCAAACTCAGGTTTGGAGACCTGTAGAAATGTACGACTGTTCTGTCTTTTTCTGTTGTTGTTGTTGGGGTTTAATATTCTTTTCAAGTGGGGTTTTATGAAATGTCGTAGTCTCACTGTTTTATGTTTTGGTTTAAGGGATATTTTTTTTTGTTTCGTTTTGTTTTGTTGAAAATTTGACAAGAAATTGTTGCGTCTCATTGTTTTATGTTTTGGTCTAAGGGATATTTTTTTTGTTTTGTTTTGTTTTGTTGGAAATCTGACAAGAAACTGTTGGCTCTATAGATTTGAGTGGTGAGTTGGTCATCATATACATGAAATTTATGAAGAATCACGTGAATGAGCCATGTTCACAGCAATAAATTTCCCTCTAAACTCAGGTTTGGAGACCTGTAGAAATGTACAATAATCTTCTGGGTTGGGTTTTAATATTCTTTTCAAGTGGGCTTATATGAAATCTCTTAGTCTAATTGTTTTATGTTTGGGTCTTTTTCTGGGGATATTTTTTGTTTAATTTTGTTCCAAATCCAACAAAAAATTGTTGGATCTGAAGAGTTGAGTGGTTAATTATGTATAATCCAAGTGTCCCATAGGTTTTTCCGGCACAAGGTGAGGAAAAACATAGGAAACACACTGGAGATTCCTTCTTATTATTCAACTGCAGATACAAAATGTGTTTATATGAATAGATTGTGCAGTTGGACGGACAGTTCAACTATCGAGCCATTGAACAAACTACTTAAACTACTTAATTAATATTACATAACTCCTGAGAACCCTAGAGGATTAGTTAACATTACCCCCTTAATTCGAAGGGACATTTGTCATCCCAAGCATCATTTGAAAATTTTCAAATTTCTCTCGACCCAAAGCTTTAGTAAAGATGTCCGCAATTTGCTCTGAAGTGGAACAGTGATTGAGATGAATGGTTTGGATCTCAACATGATGTCAAATCAAATGATATTTGGTGTTGATATGCTTGGTTCGATCATGAAATTTGATATTCTTGGCGAATTGAATTGCAAAAGTGTTGTCAACAAGTAGAGGCGTTGAAGTCATTTGTTTCTCCTACAAATCTTCAAATATTTTTTGAAGCCAAATGATTTCTTTTGTGGCTTGAGCTGCTGCAACATATTCGGCTTCAGTTGTAGAATCAACAGGTACAGTTTGCTTTCGTGATCTCCAAGTGATCGTTGTTGATCCAAGAGACATCAAATAATCTAAAGTAGACACTCCATGCTCTTTATCTCCGTCAAAATCAGAATTTGAATAACCAATGAGATGTAAGTCTGACACTTTAGAATATTTGATGCCATATGATTGAGTGCCTTTTAAATATTTGAGCACTCGTTTTGTTGCGCTCCAATGACCTTCACAGGGCTGATGCATAAACCTGGAAAGTATTCCTATAGCAAAGGTTATGTCAGGACGAGTAGTAGTAAGATAAATTAAACTTCCAACAAGCTTTATGTACTTTGTTGGATCTTCAAATGCATTGCCTTCATTTGAAGTAAGTGTTAGATTATGCTCCATGGGAGTAGAAACAAAATTACAATCCTTCAACCCAATTTTTTTCAATAGCTCTCCAATATACTTTTTCTAAGAAATAAAAAAGTACTTCGGTTGTTGATCTACTTCAATTCCTAAATAATAATGAAGCAAGCCCAAATCAGTCATATCAAAAACCTTTTTTAGCTCTTTCTTAACATATGCTATATAATCATCATTGTTTCCTGTGATTAGTAGATCATCAACATATACAACTAGGTATACAACTGATTTACCAACCTTCTTGGCAAATAGAGTTGCATCATCTAGATTGAAATGTTTGTAGTTTAATTTCAGAAGATGCTCAGTTATTTTACCAGTTTACATACCTTATGCTCTTGACCTTTGGTAGTAAAACTTTCAAGCTGAGTCATATATATATCTTCTTTCAAGTCTCCATTCAAGAATGCAGTCTTAACATCCATATGATGAATTTTCCATCATTTCTAAGCTGCCAAAGAAACCAAAGTTCGAATAGTGCCCCATTTTGCAGTGGGAGAATTTTTTTATGTGGAGTCAACACCTTGTTTCTGAACATATCCTTTTGCTATAAGTCTTGCTTTGTTTTTATTAAGAGAGCCATCTTCTTTACATTTGTTCTTATATACCCACTTGCATCCAATATGTTTGATTCTAAATGGAGGGTCCACCAACCTCCAAGTTCCATTTTTTATGAGAGCATCATACTCTCTCTACATTGCACTTCTCCATCCATCACGGGTTACTACTTCTTGAAGGAAGCATGTTCATCAACATCAGCAAAATTTAATTCACAATCAAAAGAACTATGGAAACTGTTACATGAGTTTGAAGTAACATCCGTGACAAAATCATCATATTTTCTTGGAAATGTCTTGGTCCTTGTTGATCTATGTACTGATTGTGATGATGTTTCCTCGGCTTCAAGAGATGGTTCTTCAAGAGATTATTCAAGGACAAGTTCTGATTCCCTGTTGTCATTCAAAATTTATTCTCCCTCATTCTCTACATTATCTAATGGAGAACAAGAATAAGAAGAAGTTGATGTTGTTGAAGGAAATTTCAAAGATTGATCTAGAACATGAATCCCCCCTTCAAGATTTGGAAGTTCATTATCCCATTCATGATAAAAAAAAATTAGAGTGAAATCGATCAAGTCGAGCAAGTTGTTTGTAAACAGTGATTTCATCTTTGTTAAACTCAAGAAATATAACATCTCTAGAAACAATAAATTTTTTGTTTGCTTCATCGTAAAGTCTATAAGTTTTTGAAGTATTAAAATATACCAAAAAAATGCACTTTCTACTTCTTGCTCCCAATTTATTTCTCTGTTGTTCGGGAATCAAAGCATAACAGGTGGAACCAAAAACTCTTAAATGCTTGACAATTGGAAGATGACCATGCCACATTTCATAAGGAGTTTTATTTTGAAGTGCAATAGAAGGACTTATATTCTTAATGTAAACAACACAAAGCACTGCCTCTCCCCAAAACAATAATTTGACATTCTTAAAAAATATCATTGATCTGATCATATTCAGCGAAGTTCTATTCATTCATTCGACCATGCTATTTTGTTGTGGATTAAAATGAACAGTGGTTTGATGTTTGATACCATTGCTCTGCAAATATTTTTCAAAATTTGAAGATGTATATTCACCACCATTATCAATTCTAAAAGTTCCAATATTGAATTGAGTTTCATTTTTAATCCATGATAAATGAAAATGTTTGAATGTATCAAAATCTTGAGATTTTTATTTTAATAGATAAACCCAACACATCATAGTATAGTCATCAATAAAAGTCTTCATATATTTATTTTCATTTGTGGATGGAACATGCATGGGCCCACATACATCTGAATGAATAAGACCAAGCTTTCTAGAAGCTTGAGACATAGAGTCTTGAAAAGGTTGTTTACTGTGTTTGCCTAAAATACATGCATCACATTGAGAAAGTTGTCTTGGAATTGTAGGAATCCCTTTAATTCCTTTCTGCTTCGTAAGCCCAAGACTCTCAAAATTAATGTGACCAAATCAAGCATGCCATAACAAACTGGAAGACAAATTACCACTATGTTGAGCCAAATTTGTTGAACTATGAACATTAATAGATGTACCATTTAGTTTTAAAAGATTGTCATCTTCCACTCCAGTCATGACAATCATATTATCAGAATCTATTCTAATCTCAATGATGCCATCAAACACATGAATTGAATGACCTTGCTTTCTTATATGGATACGAGACATTAAATTTCTTTTTAATTGTGGCAGATAAAGAACATCATGGAGTATATAATCAACATATCCTGGTAATTTAAGTCTTACTGAACCAATTCTGGAAGGTTTTAACTATGACTTATCAACAAAATAAACTACTCCATCAATTTGAGCACTAAATGTCTCAAAGAAATCTTTTCTAAATGTCATATGGCATGTGGCTCCAATATCTAATAACCAAGTATCATTCCAAGAAAAAGAAGTACTAAAAATTTCTTCAATGCCAAGATTACAATGTGCGACAACATAATGTGCAGATTCAAGAGGATTACCTTTTCCTGGTGGTTGCTTATGTTTATCTTGATTTTGCTCTTTTTTATCATGAATATTCTCCTAAGGAGTTCTGCAAAAACTAGTTGTATGACCCATTTTTCCACATCTATTGCATTGTATAGATTGCTTATCTTTGTTTTGGTGTTGTTGTTGAAAAGGTTGTCTGGTACCTTGATAATTTTTACCCCCTGCCTCTAAACTACTTTCTACCATGACCTTTACTGCTAGTATTATGTCTAGCAGGATCATTACTGAACTTATGCCCTTCCTGTGCAAGAAATAGAGTTTCGACATTGGGAAGTGACTCCTTCTTCCCAAAGGCTTTTTCTCTTTCCACAATTTTCTGAACAAGTTTATCAAAGGTCAAGTTTTTCATTTTTTCACTAGCTTGAAGAGATTCAAGATAGTGTGAATAAGTGGGGTAAAGAGATTTGATAAAATCTATAAGTTGTAAATCAACTTCTACACCAATGGCCTTAATATCATGGTAAAGAGCTCTAATTTTAGAGGCTAGCTTCATTGGATCATTATCTTTCATCTCTAAATTGAATAATTTTAAGTTCAAAATGAGAGTCATAAAGATCTCTGAGTTTCTTTAAGGCTAGAAACACAATTTTACAAGAAATCATATGTTTACTTACCTCTTCACTCAATGAGGCAACGATCAAAGCATAGGCCTTTTTGTCCTTGCACTTTCAGATAGCAAGTTCATTGGCATCTGTAGGCTCCTATGGCTCACTATTACGTGAGCTATCATCTGAGTTCTCACCGGTATTTTCACAAATACCATCCCACAAATTGTTAAAAATCAACGTATGCTTGATTTTTTTGAACCACTCCTGATAATTTGCCTTCCCAGAAAGCAAAACTCCCACTATCAAGATTAATGAATGCATTTTAAAGGATTTTGTTCTAAGAAAATACATAAACAACTAGAAATCAAACTTTCATCACATACTTGTTTCAGAATATGAAAAAATTCAAACGATGTACCACGACTCCATCTCTTTGCAGTGGTTTGTACACGCAGGGGTTCTCAGCCTCTTTAGTGTGGGATCTGTAGGGTTCTCGGCCTCTGCGTGGGATCCTCTTCAATGCGGGCTCTGCAAGGTTCTCAGCCTCTGCGTGGGATCCTCCTCAACGTATTATTTCCACGTCCTTCCACAACAAGAGATTATCTACGTGGGATCCGACTCTCTCATGCGATTTCCTCCACGTGGGCTCCCTCACGTGGTGGTTTTATCCTCCCAACAGTCGTTTCTCCTCTGAGCTCTGATACCACTAACACAAGGCGAGGAAAAACATAGAAAACACACCGGAGTTTTGTTCTTATTATTCAACTGTAGATAGAAAATGTGTTTATATGAATAGATTGGGCAGTTGGATGGACAGTTCAACTATTGAGCAATTGATCAAACTACTTAAACTACTTAATTAATATTACATAACTCTCGAGAGCCCTGGAGGATTAGTTAACATTTTCAATAAGCTGAATACATTTCTGCATTCGAAAATTAGAAAAATGCGATTTCATACAGATTTATGTTGTCGAATTCCAACGAAAATGACCACAACATAGAACAGTTAGACAATGCGGAAACATATGAAATGATTTACAACCAATATTATTTGGACCAACTTTTATTTCTTTGTTTGAAAAATGAAGAACCAAATACACATTTTTATGAATTTGAACTTTATAAATATTATCAAAATGATGACATCTACCACATGCCTTTACATTTTATTTGAGAGGCTTCTTAAATATGGGTTTAATGATTGAGAACATGTGTATCTTAGTAGGAAGTTGGGCTTAATGATTGAGAACATGTATATCTTAGTAGGAAATTAAATTAAGTTTTCAAATTCAAAAAATTAGTAATCAAACCCTTATTCCACAAACAAAGAATCTCATACTTTAATTTGATGTAATTTGACAATGACCTTAAAATTAAATTATTATTATTATAATAAGTACTTTTATCTTTCATAATTTATAAATTTGAAATTTATAAATATATCAAACTCATTACATTTGTTAAATGTCTTTACAAGTTATTTTAAAGGACTCTTCAATGTATTGTCATGGCACTGAATTCTTAACATTACAATTAAGTTGCAATTTAGTGTATTTTTAAAAAGTGTAACCAAAGCCCCGTGCACTTTTAGTTGTTGCTATTTATTGGTATCTTGTAATTTTGTGTTTTTATACAAAGGTGGATTAGAATTTCTAAAATAATTGTTCCGTTAAAAATTGTTTATCTACGATTTTATTGGTTGTAAATATCTATATTAATATTTTTATGTGGTATTGGTACTTTTATCAAAATAAAATTAAAAAAAAAAAACTAAATGTAAAAATGCCACCTGTTGTTTAGCATTAATTTTGCATTATTTCATAATGCCAAATAAGATTCGAGAGCTTTCTTGATCCATACGTAAACATGGCCAAATATGCCTATCTCATGACTGACTGAACAACGTAAAAATGTCATTGGGATGCATTGACATAAAAAAATTGGAGCTTTGGATTTGTAGATTGCAAATTGAAAGAATCGTTTGGATTTGTATATTTCAGTTGAATAATTTGGTGACCGAAAGGGAGCAAGAATGGAGGACTTGAAGCGTTGCGCCGTGAATCACCCTCATATGTCCCCATTTCGCTTCATTGAGAGAGCTGCCATTGTCTATGGATACTCCACCTCTGTCATCTACAATTCAACTAATTTCACATGGTCTCACACCTATGAACGTTGTCGCAGGATCACTTCTGCTCTCTCTACTTGCAATATCTCGCAAGGAGATGTCATTAGTATTGAAATATTTCATATTAGAATGATACTTTTCATTGGAATTTTATTATTCTTTCATGAAACCCAACAGAGAAGAATAGTATAGAATTTTGATCTTATCAGTTGTGGTTGCGTGTAGGTCTTTGTGGTAGCTCCCAACTTTCCTACGATATATAAAATGCACTTCATAGTTCTGATGGTAGGGGCAGTTCTTTTCAACTGATCCACTTTTTTTGGACTTTTGGGGGAGCTAGGGTTTCCTACAACATCCCCTAACCTCTAGTAGAAGTTGTACTCCTTGGCTAGACCTTTTCGACGAGGTATCAAACGCCCCAAACAAAGATCGTATGTATCAACTACCCCCATCGGGGCCCACAAACCTTTTGGTGTTTCATCTTCAGAGGTTAGAGTTTTGGATGTTTAGGGTTTTCTCATTTATGTTTTATGTTAAAAATTATTTTGGAGCCTCATTGTAATCATCTTCTTGGGAATGAGTGTAGCCGTCACATTTCTTTTTAGAAATAAGTTGACACCATTCTAGGGAGTTCATTCACTCTGTATTTTTACAATTTTTGTACATTTCTTTCATTAATAGAAATTGTGTATTACTGTATCTTTGTGTTTCTTGCAATATCTATGTGTATTTCCTTATTATATCTTTGCCTTCATTTCATTCTCAAAATAATCTGGATCATCAACACTGTCAATATACATCTCGATTCTCGAACAATTGTTGCTCAATCCATTCATTGTCACTCCAAGATTGTGTTTTCAGATTACCAATTCCTACCTCTCATCATGGAAGCTCTACACAAAACCAACCATAATCCAAACTTGGTACTCATCTAGGAGCTCGTCAATGGCACAATATTAGTTCCCACAGGGCACGAGTACGACAATAGCCACAACATTCAAAGTATATTGGAAGAATACCATTTGCAACAACCAAGAATCATGGATGAAAAACAACAAACCCATGGCATACCTTATTTGCATTGCATTTTTTCTAAAGATAACAGCATTTCAAGAAATTAATAAGAGTTGGGTCTTTACACGTAATGTAGAAATGAAATCATATAAAATTCATGGGATCATTTTCAGCAATGTGAATTGGACATGTTTCTGCATTCCGACAAAGTTGTGAGTTGAAGCCGCAGTGCCTACAATGATTGTTGAAGTAAGAGAAAAAATCACAATGAAACGCAATATCATCTCTATCATCCTCAATCTCATGTCCATTTTAGAGATTACATATAGTCAAAATGGGGAATAGGAGAGGCCCATCAAACTTTTTATTAAATGACTTTGAAAGTTAAAACAAAACATTAAAAATTGTGCACTAACCAACTAAGCCAACGTCTCACTCTAAATTTATTCGATTATCACCCTTTATTGCAAAATGAAAATGCAAACAGACAACACCGTTGGAATGGATAAGCTTACACATGGTCTGTCGTTCATGCATGCTCCAACGAACCAACGAGGAAGGAAGAGATAATTGTTTGTTTAACAATGAAATAAATAGGTATTTTTTTGTTAGTTTAGGGGAGGTGGCATGCGAGGCATTCACCTATAATACAAAAGACTATGTGGCCTACCAACCTAAAGGGTTGGGGTCGTGGACAACATCAAATTTGTCAAATATTGATGTAGGATACTATCATGTCAATTAGATGTGTTGAATGTATCTTTTAGTATGCATGATTAAAAACATTCACATGAGTGAAGTACACGTATGTTTTACATGGTCAAAAGTAATTTTGAATTATCACTAATATTTTATTTATTTAATTTTGTTTAAAATAATAATATTTATATTTATCAAAGAGTCATTAGATTTAGTGTGATTTTATTTATACTATTCAATACAAACTTTCGAATAAAAATGTCTACTAAAAAATTTCAAAATATCCATAAAATTAATGTGTAAACAACTACCCCGAATGGGGTGTCAGCAGGTCACATGCGTCCACTAGAGAGGGTGGTGTTTTCTAGCCCTGCTTTGGCCACGTGATCGACACATGCATCGCCCCTCCTCTTTTACTCCCACGATGAGTGATGACAACATTCATTTCTATGAGCCCTCGACTAAATGCTCAAGTGTACCCTCTGTTATCACATTTATTTGTAAAGGGAGGTTTTCCCCTAAGAAGTTGGCATTTTGGTAAAAAGAGGCAAGAAATGGGCTAAAAACCCACTTATCCTAAGTTTTGTGTACGCAGGCGTGTCATGTTGAGCAGGACGTGGATCTGGGCGGCCGAGATTTGGGCGCTCNCTCTCTCCTCCGCTTATCACATCTCCCACTCCCCCTCATCCTTTCATTGCAACACACCTATCCTTCACTCACCTCTGCCTCATATCCCTCTTCACTTCTGCCCACCATATCCTTCCATGTGTTCTCCCCTCATACTCCATCTCATCTCCATCTAGGCAGGTTGTCCCCACTGCGCTTACTACCGCAGTCTCTCTTCTGCCTCCGCATCATGGTCATGTGCCACTTCACCTTTGTCCTATCACACCTCAACACACATGTCTTTTGTCGCCCTCGCCTTCCCAATCACCTTTCCTCTGTCACTCCTATCCATCTGGCCATCCCTCATCCGCTGATTCCATGCCGATCGCGCCAGCCGCCCCTGCCCCGTTAGTTTTATCCACATTCGCCAACTGGGTTCCCTTGTAATGGTCCAACAAAGAAGCCAACAGACAAAGGAAAACCGCCATGTCCTTCAGGTGTAGAGTTGACTTGGGCCTCTCAGATCCCGATTCAATAGTTAATATAAATAAGGAAGGTGGGTGATACATCGTCTCCTTCCTTAAATAGAAGACCAGTAGGGGACAAATTACAGAAGCAGACTGTCAGTTCCGTCTGACAGAGATCACGTCTAACAGAAGACTGCATGGGTAGTGTAACCAATGTCTACATGCACAACCTGACATAGGTACTCACCGACGCAAAGCCTTAAACTCATGACACGATCACGCCTTCAGTAGTGGGAGCCAATTCTAAGTATTTGTAGGCATTTTTGCCATTTTGTTAGGGTCGATGGTAGAGCTACGCTCCCGATTGTAAAGTTTTGATGAGGCCTCTGGTTCTCTGGTTATGTACATGAATTTGAGACTTCTTTTTTAATGTAAGTCAGCTTCTCTTCATCTCTTCATAGCAACTGTGTTGAAACACTCGAGCATGGGTGATCCAGTCGAGGGTAGTTACATTTCTGTGATGTATGCTTGAGCACAATAACGTTGCCACCAATTTTAATCAGCTTCTCATGTTTTCTTTTCCCTATAATACTGACAGCTCGAGAATGGATGTTCCAGTCGAGTTGTTGTGACTGCTTTGTAATGTATGATTGATTGCAGAGTCTTTATAGCGTTTTCAGTTCCTTGAAGTTGTGAATTCGAGAACATCTTGAATTTGAATATTTTCCTCCTTAGGCGGCTGGATGGTCGGAAGTGCCTTGTTGATCTTTTCACTCTCCTCAAGATCTTCCCCCTACTCACCACTATACTACAACTCACTGACTGAAGTTAGACAAAAACCTCACCTATTTGTGCACGACTGCCCAATTTTCTGAGTTAAAACGATATAATCCTGAGTCTGCATCCATTAGACCACCATTAAATTAATTCATTGTGACATAACGGATGGGCATTGGGATTACCTCTGCTACAATCCAGAGGTGACTCCTAGTGCTAACATTTATGGCGCCGTTCTCGGGGACGAAATTGAAGATTTTTCCTCGGATTGAATGACAAAGCTTGCTGGTTCTGAAGGTGCACCATAACTTAGTACATCAAATATTGCAACTATGCATCTGGCGACTCCACTGTGGTGACCACATTGACGCGTATCCACTGGCGAATCCATTGTTTTAGCTGTGGCTTATAGAGGCAGACACATGAGGTCTACCCCACAATTGCCTCTAGCAACACCTGAAGCTGACCCAGAGAAAATTATCAGAAAGGGAAAGGCCTTCCGAGAAAGCACTTCTATTGTTGAACCAGGTATTTTTGATGATTTTCATTATCCTATTGTAAGAAATCCAATTTCTACATCTCATTCTACTGTTATACCTTCTGTTGGAGTTTTCCGAAGTTTAAATTTTGGGCGTGTTCCTGTTGAGTTTTCTCCTCTTGGTTTTGGATTAGAGGGAGAAAGCCTTGTCATTCCTATTTCCCCTGAAGTAGTGCCTTGGTCTAGACCCCAGACCTCAGAAGATTTTCCCACTCTAGTTTTGACCACCCCTCCCCCTATCACTGTTGCTACTACGGAAAGAGAAACCTATGTTCCCCCTAGCCTTGTAGCCTTTTCTCCAAATCCTCTGTTGTTCCCTTTTCCTCCAGGAGGCTCATTTCCAGTTTCTTCTGCTCGAACTCCATTCCCTCCTAATTCTCCTCCACCTATCATCCCTATGGCAGGAGCTAACCCTCCCATAAATAGAATGGATGCTATAGTAGCTGCCATATATGCCCCTCTTGTTTTACCTCAACCTCTTGATGCCCTTCTAGCCATTTGTTATCTTAAGCAACTGCCTAAGTTCACCAGGGAGGGAGATATTACTGTAGAGGAGCACCTTGCATCCTTATATAGTTATGTTAATAATTATGTCATAGTAGACGAAGCTGTATGGATGAGGATTTTTGTCCACAGTCTTGATGGAGAAGCCAGAAAGTGGTTCAGAGCCCTGACCCCTGGATCCATTGATGGGATTGAGGCCTTAGATGATATCTTCTTAAGACAATGGGGAGATACAAAGACTTCATGTATTATATCACTGAGTTTGGGTCCCTAAAGAGAAAAGAGGGAGAGTCTGTCTCTGACTTCTCCAAAAGATTCAACAAAATGTACATTAAAATCCCTGTTGAGATAAAGCCTATAGAAGCCTTTGTCAAAATCACCTATGCCAGTTCTTTTGACCTTGATTTTTGCCTCTTGTTAAGAGAAAGAAGAGCTACCTCCTTGGCTTATATGCAATATGAAACCCTAGAAGTAGAGTCTAATATACTGGCAGTTGGACGACTCAGGAATAAGGCTGGCAGAGACAAAGGAAGGGGAAGAGTTGAAGCCTCAACCTCCATTTCTTCTGCTCCCCCACCTCAAATGGATGAAGTCACCAAGTTACTAAAATCACTTTCGGCTAGAATGGAAAGGTTGGAATTAGAAGGGAAGAAGATGTACAAAAATCCCCAAAATGTTGATAACAGAGGCAACTTCAGGAGGCCGAATAACAATGCTCCTCAGATCATGCCAAGGGAACAAAGGGACAGAGATAGAAATGATTAGAAAATTCAAACCCCTCTCCAAAACAACCTTGTTGCTGAGGGGTAGAGGGAGGAAGAAGAGCTTGAGCTTGATCCTGAAATCCATTGTGTTGGAGACACCTCCCCGATTCCTCATTTAACTCAATCTGCATACGAGGAATCCCTCATGAATAGTGAAATAAATGAATTGAGTAAGGGGGAAAAGGCCAATAATAGCCCAAGTAAATACAACCTCAGGTCTAAGAAGAAAGAAGGGAATTCTGACATCCTTGATCCATCTCCCAGAGTAGAGAATCTTGCTAAAGACGCATCAAACACCAGCAAAGAAAAGAAAGCTCAAAATTCCCCACCAATAGCCAAAGACCATGTCCCAGAGGTGAGAGAAATTCTGAAGCCCCCTTCCTCCTTTAACTTTGAGCATGAAATTTAGAAGATCAGAATCCCTGTCCCCTTCTCAGATCTATTCAAGCATGAAGACTTCAAAAGGTCCCTCTCTAAGCTGTTGCAACCTGAGCCACCCTGCCATTCCACAGACTCAGTGAATCTCCAAGATGAAAATCCCGCAGTCATATTAGGTCCTATGGTAGAAGATAGAGATGATTCATCCCCTCCTTTATACACATCACTGAACATACATGATAAGGTGTTGCATAACTCTTTGATGGACTCAGGGGCATCCCATAATCTCATGCCCAAAACCGTCATGGAAAAGCTTAGATTAGAAATCACTAAAGCTTATCATGATTTATATTCATTTGATTCATGGAGAGTACAATGCCTTGAGGTCATCAAGGATCTAGTGGTGACGGTGTTCCATCTACCCATGAAAAGTGTGGTCATGGATATTTTGGTGGTTGACGTTCCTCCCAAGTTTGGCATGATGTTGTCAAGATCTTGGATAAAAATACTTGTGTGAACCTTGCAGATGGACCTCACATATTCTACCATTCCAGTGTTAGGAGGGGAGCATAGGAGACTATATAGAGAAGCTCAGTTGGCCTACATTATCAGTGAAGAATCAGACCCCACCAATCATCCTATATTTTCCCTGGATATTGATTTAGGATCCAGCTTATTGCAGCTCACCGATGCCCCAGAACCCCCTCTTGAGATCAGAAAGTCCAGTACTCTTAGTGAAGATTCTTCTCCAATTACCTCTGTGTGGAAAATGCTTTTCGATGGAGCCTCTTCTAGGGAAGGTTTTGGTGCTGGAGTGGTTTTTGTGTCACCTTGTCATGAAACCATATCCCTGTCATACAAGTTAGAGTTTTAAACTACCAATAATGTGGTAGAGTATGAAGCTCTTGTTTTAGGATTAAGAGCTACGAAGGATATGGGAATTAAAGCGATATCAGTGTTCGATGATGCTGAGTTGATTGTCCAACAAATCAGGAATATTTATCAGACCAAACACCCTTGACTCAGAAGTTATAGAAATGAGGTACCTCATTGACACTTTCTTCCTAGCTTTTAACATTTCATTTTTTCCTAGAGAAGAAAATGTCATGGTCGTTTCTCTAGCCATTTCAACGAGCAATTGTAGAGTCCCTCTGCCACCCAAGCTCAGGTATGATGTAGAAGTGAAATATAGACCCTCTATACCTGACAACATCAAGCATTGGAAATTATTTGAATGTGATCTTGAAATCAAAAGGTTCTTGGAGACTGTTGATGAGTTTTTTGCATTAAATATTGATCAAGAGCCTGATTTTGAAGCAGATCCTCATGCCAATGTTTTTTTGAACAAAATTGTTGATCATTATATTGTTAAATTGCCTAGAAATCACATTACGAAGGGACTACTCCCCTCGGAAAGACTATTTGACAGAAACGATGTGGCAGTAAAGGATAAAATCTTAGGTAAGGATGTTGATGTAGTTGAGTGCAATATTGGCACAGAGAAGAATCCCAAATTTGTCAAGATGTCAAGTAGTTTGTCAAAGGAACAGAGGGAAAAGTATGCTGAGCTGTTGAGGGAATTTTCTAATGTGTTTGCCTGGACCTATGAAGGCCTCAGAACATATGATACGAGCATCATTGAGCACAAGATCCCATTGAAAGAGGAAGCCAAACCATTCAGGCATAAATTAAGACAAATAAGTCCTATGTTGCTTCCTGTTATGGAGAAAGAGGTAAAGAAGTTGTTGGATGCCAAAATCATTGTTCCCCTATCATATTCTAAATGGGTGGCCAACTTGGTCCCAGTAAGGAAGAAGAATGGAGAAATTAGACTTTGTGTCGATTTCAGGAACCTGAACAGGAGCTCAAAGAAGGACAACTACCCCTTGCCAAAGATGGAACACATACTGCAAAGGGTAACTGGTGCATCCAGGATTTCCATGATTGATGGCTTTTCTGGCTACAATCAGATCTCTGTCTTGCCCGAAGACAGAGAAAAGATAGCCTTCCCCACTCCTTGGGGCACATTCATGTATGCGAAAATGCCCTTTGGGTTGATGAACATAGGAGCAACCTTCCAACGAGAAATGAACGTCGCCTTCATTGGAGAAAAGGATAAATTTGTGGTCATCTATCTAGATGACATAACAGTCTTTTGCAGATTTTATAAAGAACATTGTTTTCATCTGAGAAAAGTCTTCCTGAAATGCAGAAGGTTTGGTCTCTCCTTAAATCCCAAGAAAACGTTGTTTTCCATGAAGGAGGTAAAATTATTGGGGCATATAGTATCTGTTGAGGGAGTAAGAATTGATCCCAGTAGGGTGGAAGCAATTCAAACCTTATCACTCCCGAGATCCAAGAAAGAGGTCCAGTCTTTCTTGGGCAAAGTTAATTTTCCGAGAAGGTTTGTTTCCAATTTTGCCGAATTGGTGAATCATATCACAACCATCCTCAAGAAGGGAAACGAAGTAAAATGGAATGTTGAGCCCAGAGAATCCTTCAACCAAATTAAAAGGGAATTGAATGAAGCACCTGTGCTAATAAGACCTGATTATTCCAAGGATTTTCTGATATTTTCCTTTGCTTCATTTGATACAGTGGCAATTGTTTTATTAAAGAAGAATCATGAAGGAATGGAGCAACCTATTTCCTTTTTTAGCAGAGCATTGAGAGATGCAGAGATCAGATATGAATTCATGGAGAAGCAGGCCTATGCCTTGATGAAAGCTCTCAAGGCTTTCAGAGTCTATGTTCTTCATTCAAATATCATCACCTATGTTCCTTCAGCTTCTATGAAGGATATTCTCATTCAGCTTGACATAGACAGGAGAAGGAGCAAATGGATTGCCAAAATCCTTGAGTTTGATCTGGAAATAAATCCACCAAAATAATTAAAGGCCAAGGTTTAGCCAAGTTGTTGGCTAAAACTAATTGTAAAGCTCTGGGGGTTAACTCCATCAACACTTGCTCAGAGAGTCAGCTAGTTGAGTTGTTTGACAAGAATTCACAGAATAGCCCTCCATTGGCAGAATGTACCTGGTATCAAGACATTATATTTTTTCTACAAGAGTTAAAACCTCCATATGATATGGGAAGGAGAAAAGAAAGAGCTTTAAATATCAAAGAAATCAGGTATTTCCTTATTAACCAAGTCTTGTATTGAAAAGACCCCCTAGGTGTGTTTCTGAGATGTCTAGACCCACACGAGGGCCAAAAAATTATGTTTGAATTCCATGACAGCCTATGTGGAGGACATCACTTGTGGAGGACCATGACCTATAAAATTCTTAGGGCTAGGTACTTCTGGCCTTCTCTGTTCGTTGATGTCTGTGCAAAAGCCAGAGCTTGTATCAAATGTCAGAAATTCTCAGGAAAGCAACAACTCAAGTCTTTTCCATTGAGGCCTGTGATAGCTTCAGGACGCTTTCAACAGTGGGGCCTGGACTTTATTAAGGAGATTCATCCTGGTTCAAGTGGTTATCACAGGTGGATTTTAAATACAACAGATTATTTCACCAAGTGGATAGAAGCTATCCCCACCAGGAGTGCTTCTCACAAAATAGTCATTGGTTTTCTGGAAGATATTATGACAAGGTTTGGTTGTTCGAACAGAATCATCAATGACAACGCTGCATCCTTCAAGGCTGAACCATTGATTCAGTTCTGTGAGTGGTTCATAATCAAATTGATTCATTCCACCCCATACTACCCCCAGGGCAATGGACTAGCAGAATATTCTAACAAAAGACTCATTAAAATCATTAAAAGACTGTTAGAAGATAACCAAAAAGCATGGGACTCGAAGCTCAAATTTCCTCTGTGGGCTCACAGAGTGACAGCAAAAAGGTCTCTGGGCATCTCTCCTTTTTAGCTTGTGTATGGGACTGAGGCAGTCCTCCCTTCTCAGCTCGCCCTACCTGTGGCGAAATTCTTTCAAGACTACCAGGGTGAGCCTAATGACATGACCAGAAGAATTATATAGCTGGTTGAAGAGAAAAAGGTGTGGGAACAACTTCTAAACATAGCGCATGACCATCAGTAGAGGATCAAGCAGGCTTTTGATAGAAAGGTGAGAAAAGCAAGTTTCCTGCTGGGAGATCTGGTATTAAAATGGGATGCACCTAGATAAGACAGAGGCAAGCATGGGAAATTTGAATCCCTCTGGATTGGGCCCTTCAAATTTTCTGAGGTATTTCCAAATAATACTTATAGGTTGCAGAATTTGAAGGGCGACGAAGTTTTCAATGGCCCTGTAAATGGGCATTTTCTGAAGAATTTCTTTAATTGAGCCATGAGTGGCTCCCATGTCTTTGTAAATATTGTTTTTTTCTTTTTTCTTTTTGTTTTAATAGGTGACTCCATAACCCAACAGTAAGGCACTGAAGTTGTAGAAGAGTTCTTGGCATCTCGCGGGGAGCAAGTCATCCCCCATGGAGCCTAATGTTATCACATTTATTTGTAAAGGAAGGTGTTTCCCTAAGAAGTTGGCATTTTGGTAAAAAGAGGCAAGAAATGGGCTAAAAACCCACTTATCCTAAGTTTTTTGTGCGCAGGCGCATCACGCTAAGTAGTGCGTGGATCTGGGCAGCCAAGATATGCGCGCTCAGATCTACAATGTAGGGCTCATATCGGACCCCCCCATCATTCTACCTTTAATAGGGGGGGTCCAAGTTGGTGGTTTTTGAATGCAGTCCCCCCACTGTCGTGGCACCTCCTCGTGAACTCAAACCCCCCGACCTTTACCGCTTACCACTCTCCCCCCCCTCTAAGTAGACCACTTACCACTCCATTCTCCCACTGCCATCTATCCCCCACTCCATCTCTCTCCTCCACCTATCACATCTCCCACTCGCCTTCATCCTTTCGTTGCAACACACCTATCCTCCACTCACCTTCGCGTCATATCCCTCTTCACTTCCACCCACCATCTCCTGCCATGTGTTCTCCCCTCGTACTCCATATAGGCAGGTTGTCCCCACTGCGCTTACTACCACAATCTCTCTTCTGCCTCTGCATCATGGTCCCATGCCACTTCACCTTTGTCCTATCACACCTCGGCACACACGTCTTCTGCCACCCTCGCCTTTCCAATCACCTTTCCTCTGTCATGGCTCTCCACCTAGCCATCCCTCGTCCACTGATTCTAGGCCGATCACACCAACCGCCTCTACCCTATCATTTTTATCCACATCTGCCAACTAGGTTCCCTTGTAACGGTCCAATGAAGCAGCCGACAGCTAAAGGAAAACCACCACGTTCTTTAGGTGCAGAGTAGACTCGGGCCTATCAGATCCCAATGCAACAGTTAATGTAAATAAGGAAGGTGGGTGAGGCATCGTCTCCTTCCTTAAATAGAAGGCCATTAGGGGACAAATTGCAGAACCAGACTGTCGGTTTCGTCTGACAGAGATCGCATCTGATAGAAGAATGAGTGGGTAGTATCACCAACATCTGCATGTGCATCTTGACAGAGTAATTCACCAATGCAAAGCCTTAAAATCATGAAATGATTGTGCCTTCAGCAGTGCAAGCTAGTTCTAATATTTGTAGGCATTTTTGCCATTTTGTTAGGGTTGATGGTACAAAGACGCTCCCGATTATAAAGTTTTGATGAGGCCTTTGGTTCTATGGTTATGTACATGCATTTGAGACTTCTTGTTTAATGTAAGTCAACTTCCCTTCATCTCTTTGTAGCAACTGTGTTGAAACACTCGAGCATGGGTGATCCAGTCGAGGGTAGTTACGTTTCTATGATGTATGTTTGAGCATAGTAACATCGCCACCAGTTTTAATTAGCTTCTCATGTTTTCTTTTCCCTACACTGAGAGCTCGAACATGGATGTTCCAGTCGAGTTGTTGTGACTGCTTTGTAATGTATGATTGATTGCAGAGTCTTTATAGTGTTTTCAGTTCCATGAAGTTGTGAAATTGAGAAGATCTTGAATTTGAATCTTTTCCTCCTTAGGCTATTGGATGACCGAAAGTCCCTAGCTGATCCTTTCATTTTCCTCAATCTCTTCCCCCTACTCACCACTATACTACAACTCACTTACTGAAGTTAGAACAAGACCTCACCTATTTGTGCACGACTACCCAATTTTCTAAGTTAAAACGATATAATCTTGAGTATGCATCCATTAGAGCACCAAAAAATTAATTCATTGTGACATAATTGATGGGTATCAGGCTTACCTCTTGTGCAATCCATAGGTGACTCTTGGTGATAACACCCTCCTCTATATTTTCATCCGGGCGATGGAGGAACGACTCTAATCGTCACCTCTGCATGTGTGCAACCATCCACTCTATTTTTGTTACTATGTTGTTGCTCCTTGGCTGGACCTGCATGTCCCCTCACTTCTTGTCGAACAACCCTCTAGTTTGAATCCCTCTCTGGTCTTCACCTCCCTCTAGTGGCTCATATGGTTTCTCTCGAATCCTTATTTCTTTCTCTCTTACTTTCCAACCCCTTCTGCACCGCCTTCCTCTTTATTCCTGTTGGTTATGCCTCGACTTCGCAAGAAGCCAAAATGAGGCCATGTCTGGTGTTATCACTCTGTAAATCTATCTGGCTGAATAGACAAATGACAAAGGTAATTGTTTCAACCTACTTTAGAGCTGAAAACTAGCCAATTCAACTCAGAGAGGGCTCTCTCTTGTCACTTGATATTCTTTGGAAATTAGGTGGCTAGATTTGGTTTGTTTTGGGGATTTTTATAAAGTTGTTGGCAAGGAAGGGGAGGAACACACAGGGATATGAAGTCAAAATTATGAAATTGAATGAAAACAATGACTGCCCTGTAGAACTCTACAGAGGATAAAGGCTAAATGAGGCAATGAATCTAAGTTATAACTTGAATTTAATTAGAGTGGTAAGAGGAAAGAGAAACAGATAACCGCATCAGAGCATTACGAAAAGTAATTCTAAATTAGCTAAGAAGAAACATACACAGTTCAAATTGCTTAAGCCAAGAGCATCAAATGATGAATTCTGGGCCTTTAACTCTCCAATTTAAACATAAGAAAAATGTATATGATATAAAAGATCACAGGAAACACATACAATGAGGGAAGACAAAACTCATATCATAGCCATTAGAATCTTTTCATAAAGAGTTCAAAGCTGCTGCATATGTATTCAATTCAGCCCCATAAAATTACAATGAAGTTCAGAACCACCAGAACTCTGCCCTTGCACTTTTGCCCGCCATTCATACACTCAAAACCTCTAACACTTATACAATTCGAGTTCCTTCAGTGCACAACTGGTTACAATAACTAAAATGAAACGTTTCAGCTTCTACAATGATTACAGATAACAGTTTTCAGAAAAATAAATAAAAAAAATGTTTCATGAGCCTACAGATTCCTCTGACGCTCCAGCTCCTTCCTCTGCCACATTCTCTTTGAAATGTCACTCATAATATTTCAAATATAATTGCATTTATCCATATTTTCATTAAACATTTGGAAATAATATATTTGAAATAAAAATAATTCTCAAATATTTTTCTATCCCGTAGAATTAAATTTCCATAATTTAATTCATGCTAGTGGTTTTTAAGACCATGTCTTGTTTGTCCAATTCACCATTTCATTGTAAAAACATTTACTTTTACCATTTCCCTATGAAAATTATTTATTGTGTAATGTTTTTCCAATTTATCGTTTCACTGTGGAAAAACATTTACTGTGTAATGTTTTTCCAATTTACCGTCTCACTATGGAAAAACATTTACTGTGTAATGTTTTTCCAATTTACCCTCTTTGGCAAAATACCTTTTATCTTCTTCTTTTACTTCTATAAAACCTTTGGATAAAAATTATCCAAGTTTCCGTTCATGTGCATATTCCATTTAAAATCCCATAATCATTATTGAAATGCACTCCTGGAAAAATGCCGCACATAAAACATATGATAAATGTTTGCATTTATTATATCGGGCTTGGGCTAAAAGTGGTTTAATCCAAACTGCTTTTACCTCCGATGTGCTCCACGTAAAAACATTTGTCCACCAAATAAACAACGGTAGTTTTCCCCGGTCCGCCTTCACATAATTAACCTCCTCGTTACTTTAATCCCTGATATGTATGTGTGCCCTCCATTCAAGATTTGACTTTTCCATATTATAAATTGAGATTCGTGCCCATGATTTGACATGATTTCATAAATTAAATATTGGATTAAATATTAATATAAATATAAAAATATTTATATTAATAATAAGAAAAAACCCCTTTTTTCTATTTTCGAAGGACTTTGGGCATATGAGGCTTAACATATGATTTTGTGGATGGGATAAGGGTGCTTAATAAAAGGCATATTTTTTATTTTCAATGGGAATATGAAAATAACGGTAAAAATGAATGAAGTTATGGAACTAAGGGATTTAGATAGGAATTAAGGCTAGGTATAGGCTTGGGATATTTTCCAATTTTTTACTCATGGAGTACATGACTATTTTGGATGATTAGTTGATTGAAGTATTTAGGTGATGGGAGCTTGAGGGAGTTGGTGAAAAAGTTCGAAAGTCTGAGTGGAAAAATAACATAAGGACAAGACTCTTTGGGAAAAATTAATACAAATTAGTAGGTGATAACATCTGGTATCAGACAAAAGAGAGAATGGCCAACCGACCCTCGCTTGTCTTGTTTCATCACCCAGCTCCTCGCTTTCCTCCTCTGCCCAGTTCTCTCCGGGCTAGAGCTGCCTTTCGCCTCTGTCCTCGCCTTGGGATTGTCATGTGGAGTGGTTTGACCTCCACGACAATTCTTTGGGATTTCCTCCTAGCCCAATCCAATATTTGGCCTCCACAACTAGCCACAATCTATCCAGGTGGATATTGGTGGCCACCCACCTATTCCAACTGGCTCCTCATGTCCATTTTTTGTTCAACATGTTTTTTTGTACTTCTTTGTAATTGTGGGTTCTACACTTCTGGGAATGTATGAATCCCCACACATCCTCTAGGTGGAAATAGGTGGCCTCTCGCCTAATCCAACTGGCTTATTTTGTATGTTTTCATGTCATCACATCTTCTTGTACTTTCAGGGCCGTTTTGGGGCCCTAAACATTGTTTTTTTGGCTCGCCACAGTCAAAATGTAGACATAGTTAGAGTTTGATGGAAGAATGTGTAGCTCTCTTAAAGACATTTCCAACGGACTATCACACACCTAAAACGAAGGTCGTATGCAAAAGTTACAACCCTGGGAAGTTTAGGTACCAAATTACACCAACTTACCCATAGGGCCCACATGACTTTTGGCATTTCACCTTCTAGGGTTATGTTTTTGGATGTTTAGGGTTTTTCATTCATGAGTAATATCAAAAATTCCTCTGGAGCATCATTGTAATCCATTTTTCTTAGACGAATGCGCATAGCAGCCACATCTCTTCTTAGAGATAGCTACCACCATTTGAGCAAGTGTTTTAGTACTGCAGTTTTACAGTTTCATCCTATTTCATTATTTAATAGAAGATTTTGTTCACTGGATATTTGTGTTATTCTTCGTATCTTTGTGTTTATTGTATTTAGTCTGTTAATCAATTCATTCCACTCCTAAATCTGGATCAGTGGTATTAGAGCGGTTTTCTCTTCATTTATTTTTCTTCGTGCATGTCCCTGATAAGATCTGGGTACAAGAAGTTGGGACTCAAACCAATCGAGCCATTACAAGATTGGTCACACCAAGCTCGACAACAACCCATGGGGGATGAAAACAAATATGATGGAGCAAGAGATCCTATTAAAATGTTGCTTGAGGAATCCCTTACACGACAAAGGAACGAAATGATGGAAAACTTCGCGCAGATCCTTCGGCGGTTGCCCACAGGAGAAGCATATTCATCAAGAGGCCATGCAACCCCCTTCAAGGTATAGGTAAATTTTGATATTCCATTATTTGAAGGACTGATAGATGCAGATGCTGTAGATAAATGGTTGAATCTATTCTAAGGATATTTTTCAGTACACAATTTTTCTGATAGGGAACATATCACTTTTGCACTCCTAAAGGTCGTTCCCCCTGTTAAAGACTGGTAAGATACTTACTTTGAGGAAAGGGTCATGGAGGAATCTACAATGTTTTTGGTGGCTCCTACATGAGATTCCTTCCGGGATGCCATTAAAGAACAATACTACCCTTTTGGAAGCTATGAGGACCAGTATATCAGATGGACCACCGTCCATCAAGAAAGAGACTAGACAGTAGCATATTTCACCAATATTTTCCATACCCTATGCATCAAATTGGGTATCAAAGACTCTGAGTGTCATATGGTGCTCAAATACCGTGATTGTTTGAATAGATACATTCAAACAAAAATGGAGTTCTTGGACATCGTCTCATTGGGCACGGCTTATAGATACGCTATCAAGAGCGAGCAGGAATTTAAGCAGAAACGACGAGAGTTTGGATCTGCAAACCCCTCATAGCCGAAGCAGGGAAAAGGCAACCCCAACCCACACAACAAGGGACCAATTCGAGATGGCCACCCTCACAACAACCAATCCATGCCTAAACACAAGAAGGGAAATAAGAAGACGAAGAAGGACATGGGAAAATAGTGTGAGTACCATAAAATTCCTTAGCACAACACCAAAGAATGTCGCTCCAAGCAATCCCTCATGGCTAAGCTGAAGGCTTCTGAGTCAGAGGATGATTCTGATTCCGAGTCAAATCCTGAAGGAAGGAATCGAATTATCAATGTTGAACCCATTGCCATTGTCACTACCACCAAAGTCCGACCAACCGAGCCAGAAGAACCAGAGGAAGGGGAATGCCTCTTTCACTCGCAGATGTGGGTCAAGGGAGCTCCGATTCATTTCATTGTCGACAACAGTAGTCAGAAGAACCTGATTTCAATAGAGGTTTTCAAGTGGTTGGACCTGCCAATGACACCACACCCGCAACCCTGCATCATCGGCTGGCTTTTCCAAGGAAGAGATCTCTGTGTCATCCAATAGTGTCATCTACCCTACGACATCAATCCTTTCAAAGATGAGGTACTGTGTGATATTTCTCCCCTTAAAGTTTGTGATGTTCTTTTAGGAAAAACATATTTGTGGAAGTGTCATGTTGTGTATGAGTATAGACCCCGTAGTGTTATTATTACTTTGGGTAGACAATTCTACAAGATCCTAGAGGTAGCACCTCCTACTGCTATTTATTTAATCTCTGCTAAGCAATGCAGTAAGGTCATTTCATAGATCGAGAAGTTCGTCTTTTTTGTGATATGTTCTCACACTAAGCAGATGGTCGTCGCCACATCTGATGCCTCTACACAATGCCTCTCTTTGCAACAGAAGAGAGTGGACGAGATCATGGAAAAATATAGAGACATCTTCACCTCACCTACAGGGGTACCGACACACTGCCAAGTCAAGCATCCAATTGATCTGACCCTCGGTGCACCTCTACCCAATGGAACATTCTATTGGTGCTCGCTGATGGAGAATGATGAAATCAGGCGTCAGATCCAAGAGCTTCTTCAAAAGGGGCACATCATACCTAGCTCCTCCCCTTGCGAAAGTTTGATTGTACTGGTGCAGAAGAAGGATGGGACTTTGTCACTCTGCATTGATTATAGAGCCTTAAAAAAAATCACAGTTAGGAACAGCTACCCCATTCCCAGGATTGATGACCTTCTTGACCAAATCAAGGGGGGAAATTTCTTCAGCAATATTTACCTAAAGTCTGGCTACCACCAGGTTCCCATCAAACCAAATGATGTATCGAAGACAACCTTCAAGTCTAAAGAAGGTCTCTACGAATGGCTAGTCATGCCCTTTGGCTTAACAAATGCACCAGCCACTTTCATGAGGTTGATGGATGATGTATTGAGACCCTTCACCAACTCCTTTGTGGTAGTATATTTGGATGACATCCCCATCTTCAACAGAACGTGGGAGGAGGGCGTGTGGCATATTCAGCAGGTTTGGAGCACTCTGTGACAACACAAGCTTTATGCCAACTTGGAAAAATTCTCTTCTGGCATGAACAGGGTCCAATACTTGGGCTACATTGTTGATGAGCATGGGGTACATGTTGATCCAGCTAAGATCCAATTCATTCGTGACTCGCCAGCCCCAACAACACTGATCAAGCTTCAAATATTTTTGGGACTAGCTGACTTCTACTGATAGTTCATGTTAGGATTATCCCATATTGCATGGGCCCTTAGCTAGGTGACCAAGTGCGGTGGTAGGGCCAATTTTGTGTGGGGGAAGGAGCATCAACGAGCATTCGATGATCTAAAGCATTGCTTGTGCTCATCTCCAGTACTCTCCTTGCCCGATATGCAACAACCATTCGATATTAAGACTGATTCATTTGACTATGTTGTGGGCGCAGTTCTCACTTAGCACAGGCATACAGTGGCATACCATAGTGAGACACTGTCTGATACTGTCCGGAAATACCCCACCTATGAAAAGGAAATGTATTCCATTGTACAAGCCTGTCGTCAATGGAAAAATTACATTTTGGTGAAAGAGACGATCATACACATTGATCACAAGCTTCTACAGTTCATACAGACACAAGGGAAATTGTAGAATGACCGCCATAATAAGCGGTCCACCTACCTGCAACAGCTCCATATCAACATCAAGTATAATATCGGTATCTCCAATTGTGTCTCCGACTGCCTCAGTCGACCTCCTATGGCTACACCCACTATTGTGCTCCATTCCTGTGGAAATGAAGCATCCGAGTGGCCCCAAATTTATCAACAAGATCTGGACTTTGTGACCAAATATCAACTCTTGGGTACATGCGCAACTGTCACTGATTTTTACATTTAGGATAGAATCTTATGCCACATGGGCCATATCTGTGTTCCTACAAGTGAGCGTGCAAAGCTGATTTGGGAAGCCCGCTACAGTCGGGTGGCATGACATTTTGGTGTAGATAACACTATGGTCATTCTTTAGAAACATTTTATTGGCCAAAACTTCGACTGTAACATCCCCAACCTTCCAACAATACCGAAAATGCCACTACTCAACTCTGACTTAGCTGCGATACCAAACAGTAACGTCCTTGACCATTCAACAAGCCGAGTAACACTACCACATAGAACATTCACACACACACATACACACACATATATAACATGCATTTTAATCGAAATAAAACACATAACACAGAGTTACTGCTACCATACAGATTCAAATGTAAAAGAAAATAATTCATATATGCAACAGAATACATGATAACATTCAAACATCACAAGCATGCATAAAATAAAATTAAGCACATAAATGATAGTTATCTTTCAACTGGAATAACACCACCAACTGCATGCATACCTTCCACAAACCTCCCAGCCTTAGACCACACTGATCATCACTCTCAGTAGTAGGGCACCCTCGAGCTGGGACTAAGCTCCACCGGGTAAGGGATTACTAGGCTAGGCAAGGTCAATAGGGAAGTCACACAGTTAAAGAGGAAGGGTTCTATCCCATGATCCACTTATGCCCACTACTCATAGACTCTCATTCCCCACATGCATGTCCCACCCCAGAAGTATACACCTTCACTGTCACACAGTCCATCAGTTACTTCACCTCCCTTGCCTTGGGCTTCAGCAACAGGCCAGACCAAAATTCTCAAAGCTCTATAGCAGTTACGAGACTCCTTCCAGGGGAACTTAGTTCCACAACACACTCTCTCACCTGGAGAGAGTTTCTCACAGGTCTGACAACCTACCTCTTCAACCACAACCACCTCTTTCACATGGAGAGAGTGTTGCACACAGGCCTAACAACCTGCTTCTTCAACTATGTTCCAACACAGGGAGGGCAACAACAATAGGTCAATACAGTTTAGGAAAATAAGAAGGCAACGAGTCACACTAAGCTAAGGGACTTCATGGCCACAACAACCCACAGTTATAACACACATGACATAAACAATTACGGGATGCTCAGGCTTCATAGAAGATGTGGGCCAGTCCACAGTTCTCCCTAGGTTCAAGTATGGACTCGGTTCTAAAAAAAACCAGATAGGTTGGGTTCACGAAATCACACAGGTTGGTTTCACAGATCTGATTTTCAGAGGTGCGTGGCTATGCAAAGGTCCAGCGCAAAGAAAAAACGGGTTCTGGGGGAGTATCCTAGCAAACTTAGGCAGAGGATGGAAAAATGGGCACGTGAACCCCCAACACGACTGACTTATTCAACTTTAATTTCATGCACCCAGGTCGACACCTGTCTTCTTGGACCCACATGCACTCCATTTTGCATACGTTCCTTTCCCAGGAACTTGGGACACCACTCATCAATTGTCCGCCTTAGCTTTTGAGGAAATAATAATAAATTATTATCCCCTTTAGAGGTAAGCCCCCTAGATTATCCCCTAGGCCCAACACTTAGCCTCCTCCCTTACCCAACCTTGTGGAAACTTAGTCCCCCATCACTATTTCTTTGTGGTCAGTCTACATGCAACAATGTTTTTATATTAACAAAGTGCATAATTACATGTACAAAACAGGCTCCTGGCCTTTAACACCTAGACTCTCCGACCTGCTTGCACATAAGCTTACCAGCTTAAAATTGCATGGCTCACCAGCCTACAAAACATGTTTACAATACATAGATATAACTCGGGCTCGTCCTTGGGGTATTACATCGACGGGACGTCATTATGTATATAAGATCTTGCATTGCCTGTGCAATTTCTATGCCAGCCTTCAAGAAGCAAGGATTATACACCCCTCTTCCTATTCCTGAGAAGCCTTAGGAAACCATCTCAATGGATTACATGTCTAGATTTTCATCCACCAAGCAAGGAAATGACTGCGTGTTTGTGGTCATTGATCGATTTTCAAAGATGGCCATCCTCACAACCTGTAAGAAGAATGTCACAGTGATAGATACTTCCAAGCTCTTCTTTGAACGAGTGTGGGTCCACTTTGGGATACCACAAACCATTATCTATGATTGAGACAACAGGATCCTCAACACCTTTTGGTCGAGTCTCTAATCTCTGTTGGACACCAAGCTCATAAAATCCACTGCTTTCCACCCCCAAACCAATGGCCAAACATAGGTTGTCAATCAGATGATTGTGTAGATCATGCGCATGTACAATTCAAAGCATCCACGTACATGGGACGAGAGT
>JASDQU010102459.1:3667-44930 GCA_032191745.1 Picea mariana
AAGAAAACACTTGCAAGGGCACCTTAAAAGAGCACTTAACCTATAAAACATTGAGCAGAAAGTGGGATAACTGTTTGCTGTCCTAAAACAGCAAAAGAAGACAGCCATACAGTTGAAACTTAGAGCCATACTAAGGTCAAGGACAGACCTTAGATGGCAGCCTCATAGGACCTCAAAATTTCTACACACTACTCACCATCTCACACCAGATAAGAGATCAACCTTGAATCTTAGGGAAAATGCCTCTCCCTGTCAACAGTTACTCAACTTCTACAGAGGAATTTATGCTGTTCCACAAGGATGGGTCCCTCTATTCCTAAGTGGCAAGAAATTCATATCCCCCTCAACGTTCCGGCACTGGTAACATTTTGGAAAACGAAATGCCTTGAAAACAGCTCGAAAACTCCTGGAAATGTTTATGAACCATTTCTTGATATGGAAAAGTTTCCAAGTCATTTCTGACCTGGTGGGGGGCAATTCCAGCCCATAAACACCTGATTGGGGTCCAGTAGGACCCACACAACTAATATTAAAAAAAAACACTTTTCTAATAGAAGAACATATAATAACAAGAAGAAGAAAAAAGAAATTACAATATTTTAATGGAAGGAAGAAAAACACAAAAGAAACCTTACAAGTTAGTTATTTTCCGCCATTTACGCATCTTTATGTGATATATATGTAGTTATGGGATGCAATAGGCATCAATGGGAAAAGGGGTAAGCCCATATTGTCCAGAAGAGCAGAAATAATAACAAATGTGAAGATACAAGAGATGAATGATAAACAATCAAGAAGACTGTTATATATAGTAACTAAGACAGACAACTATGCTAAAGGACACAGCCCTAAATCATAATTACTAGTATAATTAAATTAATTTAGGTATATTGCATGTCTTCCCATCTAGGGAGGTTGATAAACTATATTACATAAAGTCATATCTAGTGTGTTTAGTTATAGGATTATAAGGACACTCTTTGTATCAAGTTTATTTTGGGTTTGTGTCATCATGTCAGAAAAAAGTTAGCACTCTTCTCCATCCATTCATTCGAATATGCCTTTTAACTAGCTTCCAAGATCGAAGCTAAGTTGTCCAAGGCTAGTCAGGCCATCCAGGAGTAGCTCAAATCTTCTTCTCATTCCTCTATGACTCCTAAGAACCAGCTTCACGAGAGTGGACAAACAAATGGCCCCACAATTTTCATGAGATTGATGAATGATGTGTTCCAGAAGTATTTGGACAAGTTTGTGTTGGTGTTCATTAATGATATCATGATCTACTCTTGGAAAGAGGAGGAGCACTAGGCACATCTACGCCTAGCGTTGCAAAAGCTACAAGAACACCAAATGTATGCTAAGTTAAGCAAATGTGAATTCTTTAAGGAGGAGATTCTATAGCTCGGGCACATCGTATCTGAAGAACGATTAAACGTACATCCCAACAAAATTGAAGCTATATTTAGTTGGCCGGCCTTGAAGAATGCAGCCGAGGTAAAAAACTTCTTGGGATTAGTCAGATATTATCAAGGATTTTCTCCAAGACTTCTCGAAGATTGCAAAACCCTTATCGAAGTTACAAGGAAAAGGGGTCATGTTTCTATGGATAGCCTTACAAGAAGAAATATTTCAAGAGCTTTAGTGATTTCTCATGACAGCACCTATATTGATACTTCCTGATTTTGATAAGGATTTCATAGTGTGCACCGATGCCAATGGCGAGGGCATTGGGGGAATGCTCAAGTAGGAAGGAAAAGTAGTAAGTTGAGTCCAAAAAGCTAAATGCTCATGAGCAGAAGAAACCAACTCATGACCTAGAGCTCTTAGCAATAGTGCATGTTTTGAAGGCATGGCATCATTATTCAATTGGCAAAAAGTTTGAACTATGAACAGATCATGACAGCTTGAGTGTCAGGCCACTAGAGACCCCTCAGCTGGAGGATTGAATCACCCAATGTTCTCAGCGAGCTACGCCACTGTGGTTGTTCAACTCAGCGGCAAGGCCACACTGGTTTACTTGGCCCGGACTACGCCTTACTTCTTCGTTTCATTTATTACTTATTCGTTCTGTGTATTTCTTATACTTAGCCAATACAACAAATAAAGAACAACCATACATAGTAACAACGAAATTTGCAAGTGGGTGGCCAAACCAACGTAACACCCAAATTCTTAATACAAAACAACAGTGTGTTGAGCCAAGGTCATGCCACACACAAAACAACAGTGTGTTGAGCCAAGCTCGTGACTGATAGCCTGACAATCAACCCTCTGTTGATCTGTCTGGACCCCAGATGGATACCCCTGGGGAAATGCACCCCAACTGCTGTTGCAAATGTGTCGTAGAGATTCCACCAACGGAATCTCTCTGTAAGTGTCTCAAACTGAGCGCCCTAGGTTCCTATGAAATGGGTCGGAAGGATTTCCCTGGATCTGATTGATGATCTCTCAGGAATCCCAAATGTGTCCTCCCCAACTGTCACACCCTCACTGGATTCTCCCTGACTGGGACAAGTCGAATCAATATCTCTCCTCAGAAGTGCGCCCTCACCCTGAATAAGTGTGCCATCACTACTGCAACTTGTATAACCGTTGCTAAAGTATGATGGAAGATCTGGATGATCTTCCCGGTGACTAGGGTGTGTCTCTCAACACTGAAATCAGCCTCTGGGTGTCTTCCTCCTGGAATCCACAAAGCTATCGTTCGCCTGAACCCTCTCTCCTCAACTGTCAACTAAAAATATGCATAATGAGGAATTAGGTCGCTTTTCTCCTCATATACCTTTCCTAAACCCTAATTCTTCATTGACTTCTATATTTAGTTTTCTCACTTATGCGCCCCACTATTTTTAGACAAATCACTTAAAGGGCGCTTTTACCCACTTTTCACTTAATGTGACTTTCAAATTATAAAGTTCTCTAGTGAAATGACATTTAATGACCCTATTTCCCCTGTTTCTCCCTGGCTATAGTCTAACGGGGATGTTTAGACTACTAAGCCCTCCTCTCTGGAGCTCCTACTCGAAAAGGGACATTACACAAACAATTGATCACATCTTCATACACAGAGCCATTATTGAGGAGGCTCATCATCGCTCTTCAAAGGTTTACAGTTGCTTTTTAGACTTCTGAAAATTGTTTGACACATTTCCAAGGGAGGCATTATTCCAGATGCTCCGCGACATTAGCATATTTGAGACCCTCCTGACGGCCATCATGAGGCTATACGAGTCAATTTCGAGATGCCTTAGAGTGGCACACTGTTGATGTTTTGGTAGCTACGAAAGGATCTTTCCCTCCTAGATGACCTTTCTTAGATACGGAGAAGATTCGAAAAGCAAGAGATCCATTGAACAAATATTGAAATACCCTAGAAGAGAAGTCGACCCAGAAGAATAAAGTAATAATGAAAAGACACATGTCCAGAGAAGAAGTCGGCCCAGTCTAGTGGCCAGGAAGACTATAAATAGAGGACGTCTTGGCTCATTTGTTCACTCACTCGCACTTTCCCAGCTACACAGAAGCAAGGCACGAGTTTGGAGGAGGTGACGCAGTAGCTGCAACAGCACAGTTTATTATTGCTCAGTCTTTTGGTATCTCTCTCTTGTGCGCTACTCCTTGAGGAGGTGCACTACCTTTGTATGGTGTTGTTGCTACAGCTGGGGTGGTATTTCTGGTTAAGCTAGCACTTGTGCTAGAGTTTATCTGATTGGACTTGCTCTATGAACGAAATCTATCTAAAAAAGGTTGTTGGGTTTTTCCCCCATTTGGGGTTTTTCCCCCATTTGGGGTTTTCCCAGGATAAATCTCTTATGTTATTTTTTGTCTCTTGTTTATGTTGCTACTACTCAGTATACGATATATATGTTAATGGTAACGAAGTAACAGAACACTAGTAACATAATTCTTTGTAAATAAGGAAAACCTAAAACACGCGACCTTTCCCACTTCATCCAAAATACCATCGGGGTAAAACAGGGACGCCTCATCTCGTCAACCCTCTTCGGTATCGATATCGATGAGCTGGAGTCCTTCCTCCATGAGCACATCCAGGAGGGGGATCGTTGTCTTCTACATCAGGTGTTGATTTCCCTGCTCTTATTTGACAACGACTTGATCTTGTTGGCCTCTACTCTTGAGGGCATGTAGAGACAGATCGACGCGCTGGCCATCTTTTGTGACCTTCGACAGCTTACAGTCAACCTGGGTAAAACTATGGTTTTGATCTTCAATGCATTGAAGAGCTCTCTTACAGACTTACATTTCTACTACCAAGGGGCAGAGATTGAGATCACTACATCTTACACTTGCCTGGGCGTACAGTTCACAGGGCCTCATTTTGGTATGCGGCAGGCCCTTCAGCCTCAGCTCAGTAAAGGGTACAGTTCCTTGACCCTCATTGAGCTTCATGGGTTTAGGACACCTCATCCAAACTCTACCTCATGGAGACAATTATTAAACCCACAGTTCCCTAAGGCTTCGAGATTTGGGGACCGAGCTTGTTACAGACATACTAAGCCGAGATGGAGAGACTCCAAACCCTGCTTCTCAGGCGCATCATCCATTGCAAGGAAACAGTTCTGCAACTCATTATTTAGGCAGAGTTCAATGTCCACCCATTCCACCTCAAGGTCATTTTTCTCTTGGTCTGTTTCCTTCATAGAGTCAAGTCTTTCAGAGACTTTTCTCCTCAGAGACTCTTACTTCGGATCACCCCTCGGGTCGTGCACGAGGTTGGTTCTCAGAGGCATCTTGACTTCTCTTGTCAAGGACTATCTCCCTGGAGCGCCTTCCCTCGTTCTATTTATCCCTTGATGCGTCGCACCATCTCTTGGCGAATAGACAGGTACTGAATCAGGATATTAGAGAGAACCTCTACAAATTGTACATTTAGGTCACTTGGACCTCACCTCCGACGAGCCTAGGCTCGAAGATGTCCTATCTAGAGCACTTTTTGGAGCTGCGGGATGGTATTATCGTCTGCCCCCCTTATACGCACAAGCATTGGAAGCACTCACTCAGGATTCCTTTGTGACAGAACCGGGTGGCTCTCATCAACTCCACATTGAGACGAACCACCATGTACCACAGTCTAATAGGATCTGCCAGATGTGCCACATACAGGAGCCGAAAACAGAGATCCCCCTCATTTTCAGGTGCCCCCTATACTATGGGATCAAAGAATGCTATGACTGCCTCTATAGGGACTCGAGGGGCTCTCTCTCTACTTTCTTCTAGTACTAGGACCAAAGATGCTTAGCCCTCTTCATCAAGGAGATCTTCAGCAGTAGATCTCAGTTCCTACATGCCATGCCCTGCTTTGGGATGACCAGGACGATCACCTCATACTTTCATGTTGATCCATCAAATCGGAGCAATAAGCAGCGGGCAGAGTCCCAAAGTGCACCAGACAGTAGATTGGTGAGACCTCGTGTCTCTCCTCAACCTCCCCCTCTGGGGGAAAGATCATCGAGACCGGTTCAGAAGTGTCGACATGTACATCAGTCCATACATCCTTAGAGAGTTAAAGGGGAGTTAAGGGGATCAACTCCAGACAGAACCAGAGGAGGGCACCTCTCATCCATCAAATTACCTCGTAGATTTAGAGGAGAAGCCAGAGATCTATCCAAAGTTTCTTTCTTTCAACCTCAAATGCTAGGAGTATCCCTACTCCTACATCCACCCCAAGATCTTACAGTCGAACCCCCCGATAGTAACTGAGGACTCTGACAGCGAGCCAAAGCCCAATTCCCTCGCCCTTGGCCATCGGACCCGGGAGACCTTGACATCATTAGCCTCATCGTCAAACCTCTCTCTTGTCAATTTTTTCACATGCAACAATGTGACTAATTTCCAGATCTGAAAATTGCCTCCTAGTGAGCAAACTGTAACACCCTAGCTGTAATCATTGAACAAATTCACACTGAAAAATTATGACTGATATTATATGCAGCGGAAACACAAGATCAGAGATGAATCATCAACACAATTGAGACACAAATTTATGTTCTGTAACTTTTATCAAATTGAGAAAACCCGAGGACAAAACCAACCCTCCTGGTCAACACACTTTGACCAAAAACTAGGACAACCTTGTCCACAAAAAAATACCAAAAATTATGAGGACAACCTTGTCCTTTCAACAGAAAAAATCACCAAAAAATCAAACCTCAGCAAGACTTCTAGAAATCACCTATGCTTGACAAATTTGTTGTTGCCACTGTATGGCCTACTGACGTCAGTTGTACGGCTATTGACGTCTAACATGTACTGCTTGTTGTACCTACCCAGAAACTCACAAGTGTGACCTATAGAAACCCTCACACGTGCGATTGTCCTTTTCTGATGTACAGTTGCCACACATGCGGCCTGTACGGATTGGTTCGTACCAGACATGCACCATGTCTGTACTGTTTTCCTCACACATGCGGCCTTTCTCTCTCTCCTTATATGGCTACTTCTCCTCCTTTCACAGATGTGGCCTTCCTTGGCTAGGAAAATCAGAAGCCTTCCTTAGCTGGGAAAATCAAAAGCCTTCTTTGGCTGGGAAAATCAAAAGCCTTCCTTGGCTAGAACAAAAACAGAAAACACCAAGAACCCTAGGCCAAATTGACTCACAATTGCAGAATTTCCCTTGCTGAAATTTCCAAGCTCCTAGCACGAGTGCACTCTCACTTATGCTAACTCCATCATGTACAATGATCTAATGTCACAATGACTTGACCTTTATTTATACAAGTCCAAAAGGGTGTGTCAAAGAGCCCTTTCACAAGTCAACATTAAATTAGAATATTTTAATCTCCTCTTGTGGGTGTGGAACCCCATCAGAAGCCCACAAGACCCATCATCTTGCCCATGAGGCTCGAGCCTCATTTTTAGGCCGATTTAGACAAAACAAAAAGAAAAATTGGTGCCAACAAAAATTCCCACATGCTTAGCACCTTGGCCTCTAATGGGAATACGTCCCGAAGCTACAAAATCAACACTCCCTCTTAGCGAGGGAGGTATCCCATCCTCCAAAATTTGGATGCACCACTGTCGCACATAGTAAAAATAGTTCTTGAATCTGCCACCTCATCTACACTCTAATCATGACTGGGTATTCCCTCTGTCACTGTGGCAAATGGGTCTGTGAACTCTGTCACTGGAATAAGTCATGTTGTCAAGTCTGTCTAATTGGCTGCATCCTCGGTCACTGGAGCACATCCTATTATCCAGTCTGTCTGACTGGCCACATCCTTGGTCACTAAGGAAAAATCTGTCTGACTGGTCGCATCCTCGGTCACTAAGGCAAAATATGTTTGACTGGTCGCATACTCTGTCACTGAAGCAAATCCTTCTATCCAATCTACCTCACTAACTACTCCCTATGTGACTGAAGCAAATCATATTTCCTTCTTGGCTACTTCCTCTATCAATGTAGCAAAACTTCCTAAATCAATTGGATCCTCCATGCAAGGTACACAGCTCTCAAAAGCTTCCTACTCCTGCACCTCCTGTCTGACCTCCTCAACCCATGAAAGGAAGATGTCTCTCTCCCATCTTAACCTGAGGGGGAACTCCCTCTGAATGACCATCTCTCACTTTGAGACAACTGACTCTCCCTGAGATCGGGCTCACTCTGAGACAGCATGCTCCTTCTGAAACCTGACTCCCTTTGAGTCTGCACAACCTTTGCAGCCTTCTGCTCCCTATTCATTGTCCTCTGCACAATCCTAGGAGGTTTCTCCTCCCTCCGAGATCCTGAGGGCTGACTCCCTCTGAACTCTTGCTTTCTCTGAGCTGGTACTACTGGTGAGGCCACCTGCCTCACTACTCGTGGAGCCACCTGCTCCCTCTGAACCTGTGCTACTGGTGGGGCCATCTGCCTCACCACTGGTGGAGCTACCTACTCCTCCTCTGTCTCTCTACTCATGTTGGCCACAACACTCATAGGTTGGCTGCTCAACCTATATAGGTTTCCCTCCCTGACTCCAAGAACCATTGTTGATCTGAAGCTAGACCGTCTAGGCACAAGCAATACCTGTCCATCTCGAAATAATACATGATATCCCTTCTTCTCAATCTCCAAAACTGAGAGGACACTCCTCCTGATTTTTGGCACCCATAACACATTCGACACCCTCGGTATCTCTCCTGACTCCAATTGAAACAATATTGTATCGGATCCTTGTACCGAATGCTTGAATCCTCTACCAATCTCCACACATAGGTCATCTTATGATCTAAAGTTGGTGCTTCAAGTGTAAAATCCTCCCTGTATTCTTGTTTTGGTAGAGACCCACCAAGGCATCATACATATTTTTGGCAGTTGTCTTCTCAGCAATGTGGCGGATCAAGTGATCCTTCACAGTATCTAGCAACACCCGCTTTGCCTTCACTTCTTTCTTCTTGTGTGTTGTCAACTCTTGTAGATCGATAGGATTTGCAACCACAATCTCAACATACTCTTTGAGGTCATTTTCTTCCAATAAGAGGAGAACCCTTGCCTTCCAAGCCCGGAAGTTGGTTCCCCCCTCCAACCTGTCCTCAAGCTTCAATGTGTTCACCATCTTGACCTGCCTGAAACAAGAACAAAGACCAAAACAAGAACAACACTCTTCCACTGTTGTAGCCAAAAGTATGTCTTGAGATGATCCTCTTCTCTTCAGATCCCAAGCTCTGAAACCATGTCAAATTTTTCACATGCACCTATGTGACTAATTTTCAGATCTGAAAATTGCATCCAATTGAGCAAACAGTAACACCCTAGCTGTAATCACTAAACAATTTCACACTGAAAATTATGACTGATATTATATGCAGCGGAAACAAAAAAGATCAAAGATGAATCATCAACACAGTGGAGACACAAATTTCTGTTATGTAACTTTTATCAAATTCAAAAAATCTAAGGACAAAACCAACCCTCCTGGTCAACACACTTTGACCAAAAACAGGGACAACCTTCTCCACAAAAAAATACCAAAAATTATGAGGACAGCCTTGTCCTTCCAACAGAAAAAATCACCAAAAAATCAAACCTCAGCAAAACTTCCAGAAATCACCTCTGTCTAGCAAATCTGTTGCTGCCACTGTACGGCCTGCTAACGTTAGTTGTACGCCTGCTAGCATCAGCCTGTACGACTTCTTGTACCTACCCAGAATCTCACACGTGCGGTTGTCCTTTTCTTTTGTACAGCTGTCACACATGCAGCATGTACAGACTGGTTCGTACCACACGTGTAGTTTGTCCGTACAGTTTTCCTCACACATGCGAGCTATCCAATCTGTTCACACATGTGGCCTTTCTCTCTCTCCTTGTACAGCTACTTCTCCTCCTCCTTTCACATGTGTGTCCTCACATATGTGGCCTTATTTGGCTAGGAAAATCAGAAGCCTTCCTTGGCTAGAACAGAAACAGAAAACACAAAGAACCCTAGGCCAAATTGCCTCACAATTGCAGAATTTCCCTTGCTGAAATTTCCAAGCTCCTAGCACAAGAGCACTCTCACTTATGGTAACTCCATCATGCACAATGATCTAATGTCACAATGACTTGACCTTCATCTAATGTCACAATGACTTGACCTTTATTTATACAAGTCCAAAAGGGTGTGTCAAAGAGCCCTTTCACAAGTCAACATTAAATTAGAATATTTTAATGTCCTCTTGTGGGTGTGGAACCCCATTACAAGACCCATCATCTTGCCCATGAGACCCTAGCCTCATTTCCAGGCCGATTTAGAAGAAACAGTTGAAATATTGTAACTACAAAGAGTATTTTATTTATTATTGAGCTATTATTAATTAGATCAATCCCCTTTTGTGGATTGATCATGTCGAGCTTTGTAAATTACCAAATCCCCTTTTGTGGATTGGTCAAACCCTAATTATATCATGTTAATTAAGAAGTCGGCCCCCAGGCCTAATTAAAGTGGTTTTAGCCACTAAGTGAAGAGGTCGGCCCTGCCCAGTGAAGAGATACCTCCCTAGCACTTGCCAGCCAGTATAAATAAGAGAGGCTAGCGCCTCATTAGCACACTCACTCAGCTCACTCATCTAGTGCGCAAGTTTGAAGGAAGCTGCAGTTGCCAGTTGCCGGAAGAAGAAAGAGAGAGGCGCATTACTCAGTGTTGGATATTCTCTATTGTTTTGGTTTATTGTCTTGGCATTGTATTGGCTATCTATATTTAGGAAGTTTTTGCTGGGTTTTCTCCCCCGTGAGGGTTTCCCAAGATAAATGTTGTGTATCTTGTGATTGTGTTTCTCTCAGTGATCCTACCAATGCTATTGTTATCTAGTAAATTGAAAAGAAACTTAATAATAGCTCAAAAACTTAACATGGTATCAGAGCTATGCTGAAGAGGGCACCTTTCACTGCATAAGCAAAAACGTCACTATTGTCGTACAAGAAAATTAGGTCTTTTTATTGGAAGAGAATTTCAGCCTAAAACTCATCAAGGAAGTGCGCCCTAGCCTAGCGAGCTCATTGGCAGCTTGAGCGCACTTTTCCTGTGAACAGAACTCTTGGAAAGTGAAACCGTAGTTTTCACTGGTACCAGAAAACCAGAAAAAACCAGGAAACCAGAACCAGTACCAGAAGTACCAGTCCAGTCCAGTAAACTCACCTCAGCCCAGTGCATCTAGTCCCTGGATCAAAATTCCAAAATTTGAAGTTTGAAAAATTAGGGTTTCCTCATAAAACCCTAAGTTGCAGTTGCAGTAGCCATTGCAGTATTAGTTGCAATTGCAGTGGCAGTATCAGTTGCAGTTGCAATGCTAGTTCCTTCATGCCAGCACCATCTGCAATACCAGTTGCAGTGAAAGTTTTTGTGAAGTGTTGGGACTGTTCTCCTAATGCACCTTACCCTAGCAAGATACTATCAAAGGTATGTACTTACATATGTTTAAAATGCATTATTATTCTAAAGGGTACTTGCAAGAGAAGGGATCTTTTGTCATAGATCTAGCACATTCAGAGGAATAATGCACCTCAGGTTTGATCATTTTATATACATCTATTCATTATGACATTTCTTAACAACTAAGTTGTATGTTGAAGTTATGAACATCACACTAACCCTTGGTCAAAATTAAATTCAAGGTATTAGATTGAGATTAGAAGTTTATTCTCTAACCTAGACTTCTGTCAAGATGGCATATTGTCTTAAGTACAGAGGACAGGTTGAAGAAAGCACTTGTCATCTTGAGTCAAGGAGACTTGAAAGAAAGCAACACACTCATTCTTGAGGACACGACTCCGGATTCCAGGTTTGATTAATTAAGTTGATAAGATTCAAAGTTGCACATGACAAGTTTGATAACTACCTCATTACAAGTAAACACTATAGTTGAGGTAGCAGTCTTTGAAAAGTATTATACTTGGTAGTATGTGAGCATATTACCAGATACAACTAACATCTCCTCTAGGAGAAACCTCTTGTGTTGGTTCTAGGTTACCATGGAAGAATGTTTGATCACAACACTAGAAGAGTGTTCATCTCATTTCGTATTGTATTTCTTACTTTTGATCTTTGTTTCAAGGAGGTCACAAGTAATCGCTATAAAGGAGCTACTGTGACAATTATTCGTGCTATTGTTTTATTATTATTATCAAAAGAGTATTATTCTTGCTTGTTGTTTTGTTGACCTTTGTTTCAGGTCACAGGTGATAACCCTGAGGAAGATATAGTGAAGGTTGAAGAAGGAAACAAATTAGATGAAACATGAAGCAGACTATGTACATGACCATATACACTCATGTACCAAAGAAAATGAAGAAGAAGTTATTCTTGAGATCCAAGGTATCTCATATGGAGATTGATTGTAAGGAGCAGAAGGCTCCAAAGATGACTGAACATTAAAAAAAGAACTCACAGTAGACTTGTTCAAAGGATAATGAAGCCACCTTGACAAGAAGTAGAATTCGTTTGAAATCTGACTCAGCTTTTCATATTTAGACTTGGTATTCAACACTAGGTATATCTTACAGAGACTATGAAGTGTTTGTAGACTCAGAGTAAGCCTGATCTCAGAAAGGATCATATGAAGATAATTAATATCGTAATTATTAATCATATTCTGAGTTATTGAGGTCGGCCCTGTTGTGCCAATAGACACTACTGTTAACAGGTTCAGTCTAATATAAATAAAGGTAAATTCCCCATTGAGGAATCATATCACAAGTGTGAGTTTGGAAATTTCAGCAAACACCTGTTCTTGGGAAAAGTGTGCACCTCTTGGGCACTAGTCTTCTAGGGTTTGTGAGCACCCTTTTGTGTGCTAGGTTTATGGTGTGGGAGGTCTTTCTCTTGAAGAATATAGAAAAGGATTGGTTGGGTTTTCTTCCCTTGTTGAGAAGGGTTTCCTAGGATACTTCTTGTGTACGTGCGCATGGTGTTTCTTATTGTGATCTTGGTTACTGCAGCAAATTGTTTATGGTGTAACTGCAATTGTCTATGGTTCAAGTAAAATGCTAAAGGTGGAATGAACTTCATGCTTGAACCTAGCTTAATGAAAAGTCAACATGGTATCAGAGGATAGGTCTTGAAGAACCCATTGCACAAGCTTCTACCAGTCATCCCTCCTCTTTTGCAGAACTGTACGGCCCTCCTAGGGTTTCCAGAAAATCCGTACGACCCTCTTCTTTTGGGTGTTTCAGCACTTCACACTTGGACGTTGTGGCTGAAATTTGGACAGGAGTGTACGGCTCATTCAACGCACCTCCAGAAACTCTCAAAGTGAAATTCATAAAATTTTGGATTTTTGGCCCTAGGGTTTCTAGGGTTCCGCAAATTTCTGTAGATTTCTGGTTTTCGGGTTTCTGCACCTCTTTGAAGAAGCCTTCAAGCTTACCTGTGTTCTTCTGACTTTCAAGGCTTATTGTTGGCAGTCATAAGCCCAACAAAACCTAAAATTGCTAGCCTAGCCTAGCCATTAGGTTCTCTAGCCCAATTGACAAGGGTTTGTGAAGAATTTGAAATTATGGTGACACCATGGCTACCTTCTTCATGAAGATGTCAGAGGACAGAGATCAACCAGGTGCCATTGGAGAAATCATATCAGCACCCTCAGGTATGCACTTGTATATATTATTTGTATCATTGTCATGAGGGTAATTATAGGAGGAAGGAACCTTTGCTGAAGTCATGGATCCAGATGGATCTCGGTGCATTCAGAGGAACAACACACTGGAAGTGAAGACTCCAGGTTTGATTGTTTTAATTATCACGCCTCTAACCTACATTTCTAAAGTTTGCTACATTACAAGTAGGTGTTGTAGTTGTGACAACAATCCTTAAACTGTTTTGATTCTAGAGATGTACTCATTATTCTCCTTTAGGAGATATTCTTGGTTTGTTTCCTTTCGTTTGTTTTCTTGTTCCAGGCAGGTTAACAATAAAGGAAGATGGTTATACTTAAGACTTTAGAGGGAGTCAAAACTATTTGAAAAGGAGGAAGAACAGAACCATTATTGAGGCAACCAATGAAATAATGCATGATCAGAATCTTTCTATGATCTTGTGGGCAAAAGCATGCATGACACAGTGTATGTTCAGAACAGGAGTCCTCACCAGATTTTGAAAAACATAACTCCCAAAGAAGCCTTCACCAGAGTGAAGCTCGAGATTGAACACTTCAGGATATTTGGTTGCCCAGTGTATTTTCATGTACACAAAGAGAAGAGGTCCAAGCTAGACCCTTCAAGGAGAAAGGATACATTTATGGGATAACAGTGAATCTTCGAAGACATGTCAGATCTACATCCCTGGTTAGAGACAGATTGAGACAAGCAGATATGTTGTCCTTGAAGAAGATATAGCCTTTCAAAGATCCAGAGAATCTCAGATGGAGATTGACAGTGAGACAATACCTTCTCCCCCTTCAGCAATTCAGAGGGAGACAAACATTATTCTAGTTGTTCCAGCTGATCCAGTTGCTCCAGTTGATATGCCCAGAGATATTACAGTAGGGCACAAAAGGCCTGCCTAGGCTCGACAAACTCTGCAAGAGGCAGAGGAACATACAAGCCCCTCAAGGCACATCCCGAGAAAGCAAAGAGATTTTCGATCTACTCTTCAGCCATGAGCCACATCATTGATTATGAGCCTTCTTGTCATAGAGAAGCGACAGGTGAACAGGTATGGCAAGTTGCCATGACAGAAGAATACCAATATATCTTAAAGAATGATGTATGACATATTGTTCAGAGACCAGAAAGGAAGTTTGTGGTGACTTCCAAGTGGATCTATAAAGATCAAGCATGTAGTTGATGGAAGTGTCGAGAAATACAAAGCGAGATCTGTAGCCAAAGGATTCCCACAAATAGAGGGAGTTGTCTATGATGAGACACTTGATCCAGTAAGCTCGATACACTTCCATCCGTACTACCACCCATTAGTTGGAAACTACATCAGATGGATGGATTCTTGATGAGTTTGGGTTTCGGCAAGAGTGTTGTTGATCCAAACCTATATTATTACATTGTTGGTGATGAGAGCCTGATTTTGGTGACTTATTCAGAATGCCTTGTTGTTGGATACAAGTAAGCTTTGACTTCTGATTTCGAGATCAAGGATCTGGGTATGATGCACTACTTCTTGGGACAAGAAGTATGACAGAGGACCAATGAGATTTTCCTGAGTCAAGGAAAATATACAGTGGAGATATTAAAGAAGTTCAGTATGACAGAATGCAAATTTATGCCTACACTGATGGTGATGAATTTGAAGAAAGTGAACAATGATGATTCAAACGAGATTGATCCACAACTGATTGGATCACTGATGTATCTTGTTAACGCTAGACCCGATTTATGCTATGCAGTGAATGTACATTAGTCAATTCATGAGTCAGTCGAGATAGACTCACCAGATAGCAGCGAAACATGTATTGAGATATATACGAGGCACAGTTGGATATGGCATGAGATATGCCTCCAGTGTAGACTTGAGTTTGCAGGGATATGTTGATACAGATTGGGTAGACAGTACAGTGGACCAGAAGAGCACATTCGGTTGTTGTTTTACCTTGGGGTTTGCCATGGTTTCCTGGTGCAGCAGGAAACAAAGCTTTGTGGCCTTGAGTACCGCAGAAGCAAAGTATATAGTATTGAGTGTGGCAGTTCGCGAAGCAGTGTGGCTTCGCATGCCTCTGACAGATTTATTTGATCATGACATGGATTCTATTATTATAACCAGAGTTGTGTGAAGCTCTTCTAGAACCCTGTGTTTCATGATAGATCGAAACACGTTGAGATAAAATATCATTATATCAAAGAATGGTGCAGAGGAAAGCAGTACACGTGCAGTACCTTCCTACACATGAGAAGATTGCAAATATCTTCACCAAACCGCTTGCCAAACAAAGTTCGAGTACTTCCGTGAGAAACCTAGCTTGGTGAAGATTACCTCCCTAGCTGAGAGGGACTGTTGATGATTACAGCCAAGACGAAGTTCGAGTACTTCTGTGAGAGACTTGGCCTGCTTGAGAATGCCTCCCTAGCTGAGAGGGAGTGTTAATGATTACAGTTGCGTGAGACATCCTCCAGGACACAGACTGAGTGAATCATCCTGAGAAAGAGCCCATGAGTTGGGTGTGCCCATGAGATGGGTGTGTTGTTCCTCTCTGAGACGGAGAATGAACGTTGTGTGTACCCCTGTGTGGGGTGAGGAAGCCCATCAGTTGGGTGTGCCTATGAGATGGGTGTGTGGTTCCTCTCTGAGATGAAGATGGAACGTTGTGCCCTATGTAGGGTGAGAAAGTCCATGAGTTGGGTGTGTGGTTCCTCTCTGAGACGGAGATGGAATGTTGTGTGCCCCTGTATAAGGAAGCCCATGAGCTGGGTGTGTGGTTCCTCTCTGAGACGGAGATGGAATGTTGTGTGCCCCTGTGTGGGGAAGCCTGTGAGTTGGGTGTATCGTTCTGAGACAGAGATGAAACGATGTATTGGCCTCCTCTCTGCAGAGAGTTGAGATGATGTGATACTCCAGATGATTCTCCTGTGAGAGGCAGTGAGAAAGAGATCTGTTGAGTTGGGTGTGCATGTGGCTCAGCACAGGTGAAAGTGATCCTAGTGGCTGAGCACTAGTGAGTGTGGTTCTCCTATGAGACACAGTGAGATAGAGATCTGATGAGTTGAACAAGCCTGTAACTGAACACAGGTGAACGTGATCCTAGTGGTTGAGCACTAGTCAGTGTGGTTCTCCTGTGAGACGCAATGAGATAGAGATGTGGACATCCCTGTGGCTGAGCACAGATGGATGTGCCCCCAGTGGCTGAGCACTAGTGGGTGTGTGAGATCCCTTGCTATATTTTACAAGAGTCAGACTTACCTGTAACCCTATTTGTAATGTAAAGGGTACATGTCAACCCCACCATAGAGTGAAAGATAATTAATATAAAAGATAGTTTATGTAAAAGATAATTAGTATGGTAATTATTAATTATATTCTGAGTTATTGAGGTCGGCCCTGTTGTGCCAATAGACACTATTGTTGACAGGTTCAGTCTAATATAAATAAAGGTAAATTCCCCATTGAGGAATCATATCACAAGTGTGAGTTTGGAAATTTTAGCAAACACTTGTTCTTGGGAAAAATGCGCACCTCTCTTGGGCGCTAGTCTTCTAGGGTTTGTGAGCACCCTTTTGTGTGCTAGGTTTATGGTGTGGGAGGTCTTTCTCTTGAAGAATATAGCAAAGGATTGGCTGGGTTTTCTTCCCTTGTTGAGAAAGGTTTCCCAGGATACTTCTTGTGTACTTGTGCATAGTGTTTCTTCTTGTGATATTGGTTACTGCAGCAAATTGTTTATGGTGTAACTGCAACTATCTATGATTCAAGTAAACTACTAAAATTGGAATGAACTTCATGCTTGAACCTATCTTAATGAAAAATCAACAAAACCCAACCCAATGAAAGGCAGCAAACGCAAGAATGCAGTTTCTTCAATGACAAGCAAACCCTTTATTTATAAACAACAATTAAACCAGTGCCTAAGGATTACCACAATGGAGTCAATGAGATATACAATAAAAGTACAATTATACAAGAATGAATAATATCATGAGATATCCACAATGAGAAATAACTTCAGACAAATTATGTTCAAATAAGTAAAGAATGCTAGCAACAAGAAAGCTTTGAAACAAGTATCCACATGAAAAAGAAATGTTTTAAAGTAAGTTGCTTGAAAGAGTGACTTGCTTGAAGAGTAAATGTTATGAGAGAGTGTGTAGATTGATTTTAACAAGTTTTAAGTCTCTCTTGAATTAGGGGAAAATTTAGTGTGAAAGATGCAAGCCTAGACTATGTGACTACCCCTATTTCTTATCCGTTCAACCAAAAGGAAGTGTTGGGTTCTCAAGAAGAAGAACAAACAAGGTTCTTCCCTATCTCCATAGGTCAAATCCGAAATGCTTGTGCGTTCAAGCAAGGAGGACACGTAGTGTCGTGAAGCCATCCCCGACTTCAACCCCTTGTAGCCTCCCAAATCACCATTTTTGGTGGTAGAAGCAATACTAATTAGGGTGCCTAATTAATCTAGCCTCTCAATTCTTTGCCCTTTCTTAGTTACCCGAGATCCACAAAGTGGCAAAGGGAGGGAACATAGTTTTAAAAACCGATATCGGAATCAGTCGAGGGTCCAACCTGAACCGGAACCGAAACCGGTAATGAACCGGTCGAACCGGTTTTTTAAAAAATACATAAAATATTTAAATTTTAACGAAAAAAATATATTTTTAAGATTTTAAATCATGTTTCCAAAGCATTATTGACAATTAGAGACAACATATCCAAAGTATGTTCATGAATATATCAAAACGACACCAAGTGCAATACATATCTAGAGATCGGAACATAAATACATAATCAAGGAGGCTCTAAATGGCCTCTACAACATCAAATAACATACTAATTTAAAGTCACTGATACTATAGGTGGGAATGCCAATGAAAAATACAAAATAGCCATAGGGTAGAATCTAGATACTAGAACCGTAGATGGAAGAATCTCATAGCTCATGAGTCGTGACTGTCAGTAGTCCTCCATGTCATAATCATCAAGATTGGTATCACTACCACTGCTCTCTTCTCCATCCTCCTCCTCCTCCCCTATATCCAATGCAATCCGTGCATTTGTTGATGTGGACTCTGGAGGATGACCCCTCAAGAGGATCACCATCATCAAAAGTGACCTGCTCTAGCACTAGTTCATTAAGATCCAAGTTGGCTAATGCCAACTCAACACTGTTGTTCAAACCCCTATCATCAGAAAACACATCCCACATCTTTGTCTTTCCCTTCAACCACTCTTCTCTCTGCTTGTATATAAGACGGAGGTTGGTGTGCACATACACTACTAAGTCACCTGACACGACAACAAAGAGAAGAGTTCAATAGAAGAGTTTATACTTGAGTGAAGGGTTCATTTTTACTGGGGTCGTGACAAAAGAGTTCAACAATCAATGCCACCAAAATCGAGGTACATAAAGGGCTTGGTTCTCTTGATTAAATGTTAGTTCCATACCCTCATACATGATAGAATCCAGTGGAAACATTGCAATCTTGCCAATCTTGAAATAATGAAAACTGTTAAGTCTGTTGAATTTTGAATGGGACCTAAAATTCTACTTTCTCCATATGAAGTCCAATGAGGTTGGAACCACACTCAAACATCCTGAAACAATTAATGGTAATGTTAAAAATTTAAGTAAAAGGATGAAAATGAAAGATAAAGAAGAATGTCACTTTTACTTACTAGGGTGGGCGAAATGGAGGGGGTGGGGACCTCTTTAAATAGCATTAATAAGGCAAAAAAACCCTCAGTTGCACGCCAAAACACCTTACAACTCCAACTTGCATGAGAAACCATGAGCCAAGTACTTGTTTGTTACTTAGGTTTTAGGTTTTAGGGGGTTTTAGGTTTTTGGACCAAACCTGCCAGTTTGGTCATAAATCGGCCGACCGGTTCGGTTTATTGGCCGATTTGAACCGGTCGACCATCAAACCGGTCAAACCGGCCGGTTTCAGTTCCGGTTCGACCAATTTTTAAAACACTAGGAGGGAATACAAGGCAAAGGCGGGGCACAAGTTTGATTACTCTTCAACAACTAAAAAAATAGACTAGCCTTCACGATATTGCATGGATAGCTAGGCCAATCTCTTTGTAAGGTGTGGGCGAAACAAATAATTTGAATGACTTGAAATTTAAAATACAACCTCACAACACTGGCACAAAATGGAGGACAAGCCTACCTGTTTTGGCCAAGGTGGGTAAATAAAATAAATGCAGAAAATTAAATCTAAACCTAGCCTTCACGGAATTGCATGGATGGCAAAGCCAATCTCTTTGCAAGGTGTGGGCAAAAATACAAAGATTATTTACACTTTACAGAAAAGAAATTGAGATGGAGAGAATGCAAGCCCAAGAGACTCTCTTTGGCTGCTTACAATTGTTTAGAAAGTGAAGTATAGAAGAGGGTTTGGTACCAAGACCCTTGGATGTCTCCTTGACTGTCTTGGGGCCATAAATCCTCTTCTAACTTGCAAAAAACAGAAAGGTATTTTTGCTGGAAATTGCTAAAATGACTTGGAAACGATTATTTCAGATTATCACAATGAACAGAAATAATTAAATAAAAATTTCTTAACATAAAAATGAAAGATTGGATTGCAGATTTTTATGAAAATAAAGCTAAAACTGATATAAAAGTGGTTGAAAATAAAAACAGAAAATAGAAAAACTTTGGATGGATGAAAAAGATGGATTTCCAAATCTGAAATCCACTCCTCCAAGCCTTTGGTAACTTGCAGATTTTTGTAAAATCTTGCTACAAAATACAAAAGAAGGTCAGAGTGATCTAACAACTTGCAAAATACTTTCCAAATTAATTAGAGACAACCCACAAAGATTAATAGTAAGACTACTACTAATCTATCCCAAGCAAAATACTTTGCTTGGGTCTTCAAGTAAAATGCAAGCAAGGAAATGCAAAAGAAATATATTGTACCAATATTACCTTATAAACAACAAACAATGGCTCCAAGAATACTCCAAGAGACACAAGAAATGCTCCAAAGCTTTTATTTTAATACATAAGAGAAGATTTGTCCAATGGCACCAAGAATCATGAGAGAAAATGGGAGAGAATGAGGAAGTGATGGGAGAGAGATGGGAGAGATTTTGGCATAGTAGAGTTGTTGTAAGAATAGATGTAAAAATGAGAGGGGGTAGGCTTTCTTTTATATGAGGGAGAAAGGAGAAACCCCTCTTGGATGAATTACAAGTGTCACACATCCAAGAGAGATAGAAAAAGTCAAGGAAGAGACACTTTTAGGGTTTTGGTAGTGAGTTAAGGTTTGAGGGGTGAGATGTGAAGGGGGAAAACACCTTTTGACTTGTCAAACATGAGGTTAGGCTATAGGAAGGGAGAAATTAGGGTTTTAGGCATTTTTTCACTTTAATTTTTTACTTTTCCCTAAGTTCATGACGAAGGGGGGTGCACTTTTTGTTAGAATATAGAAGATTGTGCTCGTTTTACCATTGACGATACCCTCGTCACCCAACCATAGGCCAAAGCCACCCTCCGAGCACCTTGACCTTGACAGAGAAGAGAATCCTGGTAGCAATCCAATAGCCAAGAGAGGCTAATGCACCAAGCAAGAATAAAAACCAAGCTGATGAGATATTCCCTCCCAGAAGTTAGCGCACACTTTCCCAGAGACTTGCGCACAAAACTGCCACTACACCTGCGCAGATCTAGCTCTCTCTGCAACTGCTGAGATGTGAGTAATGAGAACTGGCGCCATGTATTTATAGTAGTCTGGGCAAGCTTACTGGGGCCAACTTCTCCTTCTAGGTACTAATAAATTCATATTAAATATATTTCTACAGCCGACAACTTGTCTAGGGTTTCCTTCACTTCTTTGCTTCCTTCCGGAATATTCTAATCTCGTCATAGGTCATAATAGAGGTTCATACCTCCCGAAGCTACCATAATATTAACACTCCCTCCTAGCTAGGGAGGTATGGTCTTGAGCACAACAGACCATTCAACTGGTAGCAACACGAGCACCGTCATTATTATCTAACTGGATAATCTCCTATGACAACTGGTACAAATTTACTTTATAGAACACAATTGTGTCTATCCATGGTAGTACATAACTACTCAAACCGTGACACATAGTCACAACTGGTGAAACATATCCACCACAGTAGTATATCTCTACTGTCTGGAGACAGGCAGTTTCCATAACAATCATTTGATGACAACCTGCACAGAAAATATTGTTAAAAATAAACTGAATCATCTAGGCCAATCTTTCACTCATATCTGTAAGATCTGAAAGAATATCTGCCCTCAGTATAGAATATCAACAATGGGCTATCTGCCCTATTCTTCTCAAACAAGGAAGAATAATTATTTATGATTTTTGAGCCTGGACCATTCCTCACCCTGGGCCATTCTTCCTACACTAATCAAAGTGCACCCTGGAGAGAATGTATAAACCCTAAGGAATGTCTGACTCTGGACCATTCCCCACCCTGGGCCATTCCTCCTACACTAATCAAAAAACACCCTGGAGAGAATGTAAAACCCTAAGGAATGTCTGTCCCTGATTGTTGAGCCTGGACCATTCCCCACCCTGGGCCATTCCTCCTACACTAATCAAAGTGCACCCTGGAGAGAATCTATAACCCTAAGGAATGATTGTCCGGACCATTTCCTCTGTTAACCACAAGAGGAAAAGATTGTCCTGTATCAACCTCCAAAACGGACCATTCCACATGTTAACCACAATGAGAAATCATTGTCCGGCGAGGCGGGCCAGTCTTCTTGAGTAACCCTCAAGAAGAGAGACTGCCCTAGACCACTCCCCATGTTAACCACAATGGGAAGTCGTTGTCTATGATACATCAGTAATCAAACTACTTCCCATGTTAACCACAATGGGAAGTCACTGTCCGTCAAAAATCTCAATCCACTTTCCGAACAGGAAAGAATCTGTCCAATCTGGACTATTTTTCAAATAATTTTAAATGCTTCAATAATATTTTCAGTGCTCCCTCCTAACCTAGAGAGTCTTCCCTTTCAACTAAGGGAGTTATTTCCACGATCCCCATCTTCTCTCGGAAATATGCAAACTTTATTCTGGACAGAGGTTTCGTCAGGATGTCTGTTGTTTGCTCATCAGTGGGGATATACTCGAGCTTTACCTCTCCTTCCTAGACTTTATCTCGAATAAAATAGTATTTGATCTCAATGTGTTTCGACCTTTCATGAAACACTGGATGTTCTGATAATCTTATACAACTCTGATTATCACAATATATTATGGTTGATTCTGGAATCTGATGAAATAAATCGGAGATTAACTTCCTTAGCCATACTCCTTCTGTGCATGCTTCATATGCTGCCATATGCTCTGCTTCTGATGTGCTGAGTGCGACAGACTTCTGTTTCCTGCTGCCCCAAGATATCATAGCGGAACCCAAGCTGAAACACATACCTGAAGTGCTCTTTCTGTCTTCTGCACTTCCTGCCCAATCAGAGTATGTGAATCCATGAAGTTGGATATCACTAGATGCGGTATATCTCAAGCCATAGTTTATTGTCCCACGAATATATCTTAGGACATGCTTTGCAGCTATCCAATGCTCTTGTCTAGGTTCCACCTGGAACTGACTTAATGTATTTACAGCAAAGCAAATATCTGGTCGAGTATTTACCAAATACATCAATGATCCAATTAGCTGTCGATATAGAGATGGATCTACTGGATCGGAATCTGGGACTTTCACTTTTCTTATATCCGCATTCATAGGAGTGTCTATGGACTTACAGTCCATCATTCCAAACTTATGAAGGATCTTTATTGCGTACTTTCCTTGTCCAAGGAATACTTCACCACGCTTTCGCCATACTTCTAGTCCCAAGTAATAATGCATGAGACCTAGATTTTTCATATCAAATTCAGAAGCTAATTCCTTCTTGCACTGGATAATGAGAGATTCTTCACTTGTTATGAATAGATCATCAACATATAATAGTAGAATCACAGGTGCATTATCCACGACTTTGTAATAAAGGTTTGGATCTGCATGACTCTTGGAGAAACCAAGTCTTGTTAGATAGTTGTCCATTCTGGCATACCAAGCTCTTGGAGCTTGCTTGAGTCCATATAGAGCTTTCTTCAATCTGCAAATGTGAGTGTCTCTGGAATGTACCTCAAACCATTGAGGTTGTTCAATATATACTTCTTCTTCAATTGCTCCATTCAGAAAAGCTGTCTTTACATCCATCTAATGTAGATTCCATCCCATGGAAGCGGCAAGAGATATGATAGCTCTGATGGAGGTATACCTAGCCACCGGAGCAAAGGTTTCGTCATAATCTTCTCCCTCCTTCTAGGAGAACCCTCTGGCCAGGAATCTTGCCTTGTATTTATCCATGCTTCCGTCTGATGCATGTTTGATCTTGTATACCCATTTTGAGGTTACCACGGATTTTTCTTTAGGTCTAGGTACTATTTCCCATACCTCATTTTTCATAATGGATTGATGCTCTTCCGTCATAGCTTCTTTCCATTGTCCCTTTTGAACTGCTTCTTCAAATGTGGTAGATTCTTCATCTAGAAGCTTCGTCATGTATGCTGCATAACTTGAGAATCTTTTCGGTCTTTTACTCTTCCTGGATGTTTCTTCTGGAACCTTGAGTCTTTCTGCGTCTTGTAATGTAGCTTCAAGCCAAGCTGGTCGTTTCTTGGTCTTTGGCATAATATCTGAATCAATGTTCTCACATGGCTCCATAGGATGATCAGGTTGATCCTTTTCGTCATTTTCGTTTTCTGTGTTTTCTTCATTAGGTTCTTCAAGTTCTTCTTCTTCTATAATTTCTTTGATGGATTTCCTAAAGGCCATTCTTTCATTGAGCATTACGTCTCTGCTAACTTCGATCTTGTGTTGTTCTGGAATATATATTCTATAGGCTTTGGATGAATCAATATATCCCACGAATATCCCCTTCTTTCTTGAGGGTTCTAGTTTATTCCTTTTGTCTTTGAGAATATGAGAGTAAACTGGACATCCAAATATTCTTAGGTTTTCCACGTTCGGTTTCTTACCTGAGAAGGCTTCTTCTGGTGTCATGTCCTTCAATATACGATGAGGGCTTCTGTTCTGTACATATATTGTCGTCATTGCTGCTTCTCCCCATAGAAACATGGATAGACCTTGATCGTTCAATAAGGCTTTTACCATTTATTCGATAGATCTGTTCTTTCTTTCTGCTACACCATTTTGTTGAGAATTATGAGGAACAGTCAGCTCCCTCCTAATCCCTGTCGATTTGCAGAATGCAACGAACTCCTTCAAGGTGTATTCTCCTCCATTATCTGTTCTTAATGTCTTGATCTTCTTGTTCGTGAGGTTTTCTATTTCTGCCTTCAATTCTTAGAACTTGTTGAATACTTCGTCTTTTGTCTTTAGTAGGTATAGCCACGTATTTCTTGAATAGTCATCTATGAAGATTACGTAGTAAAGAGATCCTCCTATAGATCTGACTGGCATTGGACCGCAAACATCTGAGTGTATTAGATCTAGGATCTCCTTAGATCTGTTGTTGCTGCTTGGGAATGGTTTCTTGATATTCTTCCCAAGGGCACATCCCTTGCAGATTCCTTCATGTGTAGATTTCAATTCTGGTATTCCTTCAACCATTTTTCTAAGAAAAGGTAATGCTTGATAATTGATATGAGCGTACCTTCTATGCCAAAGCTCATTAGGGTTGACTTCGTCATGTACTAGAGCTTCTTCATTTTGTTCTAGTAGTCTATACAGATTTCCTTCACGACTTCCAATAACCCTAGCATTCTCTATGCTGGAGTTCTTATGCCATGATAACATATTTCCATCCACGAAGGCTATTATGTTTCCTTTGTCTTCTAGACATGATATCGATACAAGATTCTTTTCTAAACTAGGTACATATAAAACATTGCTTAAGTGAACATGATTACCTGATTCCAACTTGACGGAGGCTTGTCCAAATCCTTCGACGGGGTAAGTGCTTTTGTCTCCAAGCTCCACTTTGTACGATGTCTTCTTCTCATTTAGATTTGAGAGTCAGACTTGATCTCCCATCATGTGCCTAGAAGCTCCACTATCGATTATCCACATGTCATCTTCAATCGTTCCAGTAAGTGCTGAGTAGTGTAAAAGACTAATTTTTTCACACATGTCTTCGGTTGACTGGTAATTGGTCATGCCTTGATCCAAAACTTCAACTTCGTCATTTCTGTCTTCTGAGAGAGCCAAGAGGTGCGCTGAGTTAGGGCACATCTGAATATCTTTTTCTTGAGCGAGATGCTCCATCACAAGGTGTCGGATTGGAGATTTAGGGTTTCTGCAACTGCTTCTGCTAGTAACCCTAGCTGCAATGTTTTGGAAGCTAGTCCTGCTAATAACCTTAGCAGCAGTTCCTCAGCGAGCTCAATATCCTAGCGTCTATGTTTCCTTCCAGCATTTTAGGCTGAATGAAGGGGGTGTGGGCCCATAACCTGTTAGAATATAGAAGATTGTGCTTGTTTTACCATTGACGATACCCTCGTCACCCAACCATCGGCCGAAGCCACCCTCCGAGCACCTTGACCTTGATAGAGAAGAGAATCCTGGTAGCAATCCAATAGCCAAGAGAGGCTCATGCACCAAGCAAGAATAGAAACCAAGCTGATCAGATATTCCCTCCCAGAAGCTGGCACACACTTTCCCAGAGACTTGCACACAAAACTGCCACTGCACTTGCACAGATCTAGCTCTCTTTGCAACTGTTGAGATGTGAATAATGAGAACTGGCGCCCTGTATTTATAGTAGTCTGGGCAGGCTTACTGGGGCCGACTTCTCCTTCTGGGTACTAATAAATTCATATTAAATATATTTCTGCAACCGACAACTTGTCTAGGGTTTCCTTCACTTATTTGCTTCCTTCCAAAATATTCTAATCTCGTCATAGGTCATAATAGAGGTTCATACCTCCTGAAGCTACCATAATATTAACACTTTTCACTAAGGAGACTCACTTTTGGTTGTTGGCTTGGCATAGGGGGGTCTTTTAAGTGGAAAATCACTTTTCCAACTTAGGAAATACATTAGAAATCATTTCCCCACTTTCTCTCATGACTTTAGACATTTTTACAATTTTTGGTTTTTTTAATTTAGCCAATTATTTGTTGACTTTTGACTGACTTGGACTACTCATGGACAATGACCTAGCAAAACTTGTCCAATTGAGCTAAAACTTGGTCCAAGGGTGTAGGGGGTCATCTGCCATTTGATTTGAGTACTCACACCCCTATACAAAATCCACAAGGACCAAATTTTTACATTTTACATCAAAAATAATTAAAATTTCCAATTAATGGAAAATTTTAATAATTAAAAAAAACCTATCAAAACTTAACAAAATTCCGCAAGACTCTAAGAGATGTCTAGCATGGTCGTTTACAGCATTCATAAACCTTAGTCACCCCTGGGGCTCGATCATTATAACGCCTTTCACCACTTTGGAGGATTTTGTGAGTGAAAAACTCAAGGATAATTAAAATTGTCTGGTAGGCAAGATTAATTAATTACCTGAGGAAAAAAACACTCGATGAGAGGACTTCCCTAATGATAAAGTCCTAGGCAACTAACTAAAAATTGACTCATGCTGACCTATTACATTATTATCCCACATAGGGGAGCGGACATTTCAATTACATAGAAGGACATGATGTGGGCAAAAATTGCCCTGTTGAGCCATAAGTCTTCAAAATATGTTGTACCGCAAGGTACATAGCTTCATGATACATGATGGTGACCCCTAGTCGAAATAGGTGGTCAAAAGGTATATAGAGGTCAATATAGTCGTTATTGAGATATGAACAAATGATTTGGATATATGAATGTATTGGGGTTACTTGGAGGACGTTCTCCTATTATATAATGAGTTATTTTGTAACTCATCTCTATTATCTCTTTGGGAGTTGTGCTCCACACTCACATTTGGTGACACTGTGTGTATTTTGGCTTATCCTATTATTTTAAGGATTTGGTACATAACTTTTGGAATCAAAGGAAAGAAAATTATGCAACAACCAACAATCAAGGATTATGACCAAATGGAATTAACTTTCGATGGATGGATCATCATCAATGGCAGCAAGAGAACATGAATATAAGGAAATCATATTACTTGGTTTCATCACATGTAAAACCCCTAACTACAAAGTTTTGAGGACAAAGCTTTTCGAAGGAGTGTACTATGATATGACCCTAAGGGGGCATATATGGGGTAAATGTATATGTAAGGGGGTAAACAGATATGTAATAGGGATCCCAATAAAGGACATACATGTGAAATGAGAGAGAATAGGTATATAGAGGTCAATATAGTCATTATTGAGACATATGCATACGACTTGCATATATGAATGTATTGGGATTTAGAGGAGGTTTTCCTATTATATAAGGAGTTATTGTGTAACTCACCTCTACTATCTCTTTGGGAGTTGTGATCCACACTCACATTTGGTGTACATTGCGTGTACTCTGGTTTATCATGTTATTTTAAGGATTTGGTACAGAACACACCCAAGCGTAATAGTTTTCACAGTGAGCATTTTAAGCATCAATTTCCCCATCAACAACAAACAATGGGGACAATTTCCTCTAAGAATGGAGACAATGATGACTTAGTCTAGTGGCGTTAGTTCAAGATAGTATTATATTCTCTTGTACTTTAGATCTTGTAAATCTTACTAGCACTCCACTTATCATTCCTTCTCTAAGAATGGAGGGAATGATGACTTAGTCTAGTGGTGTTAGTTCAATATCATATTATATTCTCTTGTACTTTAGATTTTCTAAATCCTACTAGCACTCCACCTATCTCCACTTAATTTTTGTCATAGGGTACTTAGACAATATGACATGCACAGTTTTGCAATATCTCCTTTTGGCACTTGCATTCTTCTTTCTTATGTGTGAATATTTGCATTCTTGGCTAAATTTGCTCATTTCAATTCCGATAAAAGCTGTCCTTTGGCAAGTCTAACTTAGTTTTGTCACATTAATTGATCTTGGCATTTGCATTTACCAACAAGATTCATTTATTGCATGCTATGGAAAGAGTACCACTCAAAGCATCTTTGTGGAATTATGAATATAACAGAGCAGCCTAAATGATACATTAGTTCAGCACTGCTTCTGTATTTCCTTTATTTGGATGTCATGGATAGCCTAACTAATTTAAAAATTGTGTCTCAAAGTGTAGAATTTACTTGGGGTGGTTGGTTGAAGGCAGGAAATATATGCCATGATTGGTTTGGAAAGAGAGAAACTTTCCCACATAAGAATATAAGCAGAACCCAGATTGGACAATTTGAGGTCCATCTTGTGACCCATCACCATATCATAAGACATTTGATGCAGATAACTTAGGTTGCTTCATATCTAAGTGGAACTCCGTATTCTTGTGATTTAATATCAGTCCAGGTATTAGGAATCTTTTTATATCTTGCAATCATTATAAATAACTAAAAAACACAACTTGAATTTAAAAAAAATTAAGCTAATATCACTGAACGATGTTGAAGACATCCGACCACTAAAGAATGATGTAAACGACAAAAGCTAGAGAAAACTGCTGAGGCAGAGGACTTTCTTTAGAATGCAGATAATCTTAATGCAAGGATGTCGACTAACCTCAGCTTCTGCCCTGGCTTTCTCTTGCCGTTCCTTATTCTCCCGGGCTTCTTTTTCTCTCTTTCTAGCTTCTTCAACAGCAGCTTCTTTTCTTATTCTACGCTCTTCTATCTGAGAACGTTGTTGATGATCTCTTTGAACTGCAGAGAGATGATTATCGCGAGCTTCTGCACTGCAATAACAAACTCGCTAAGATATGAAGGGTACAATAATATATTTTAAGATTAAGGAGTCAACAATATGAAAATGGTTACTCTGAAATTCAGCAACTACCACTTCAATCCAACCTATGTACATGCACATTATTTCCTTTATACAGGCAGTAGAGACAGTTGATGTTCAGGCTTCACCACTCTAAATAGATAGAAAGATTCACAAACAACTAGACAGAGTTTCAAAGACAAACAGACAGACAGATAGTTAGACTGGCAGACACGCAATTCCATGGTTACTCTGAAAATCAACAACTGCCACTTCAAATTATGCAGTCTTATTCAAATACATATTCCCTCTAGGTAAGACCAGAGACACTTGATGTTCAGCACACTAAATAGATAGACAGATGGATATATAAAGAGATAGACAGACAGTTACAAAGACAGATAACAGACAGACAGACAAACTTATAGAAGTGTTGAGTTTCAAAGCAGCAATTGATGAAAGAAAGTGCACAATGTTATATTTTGCAGCTTGGTTGGTGTCTTAGCTATGCCTATGTGTCCTAGGCTAGCTGATGGACACTTAAATTCACCCAGATCAGCCCTATTATCTCAGCCTAAGTCTAACTTAGGCTTGCAGCAAAATTTCTGTTGTTGAGTGGATTGTGGGGCCCAAAGAGAGGGGGCAGGGCGGGGGGCACTAGTTGAGTGGTTGGTGGGTCCCTAGCTAGTGGGGTGCACCTCATGTGCCTTTTGAGTGGGCTGTGGGGTCCAGCCAAGGGGGGCGCACCTCCTTGAGGCCTTGGACGCTGAATTGGCACACAATTCAAAGCAAGGAAGGTGGCTGCTAGGGCAATAAAAGGAGGCTAAGGGTGAGAGGAGACACACATTACTCATTTGTGTGATTGCAAGTGAGCTGAAGGAGTGGGCTTGAGGCTGATGAAGGAGGGCGACTACCTGAGTGGTTTGTGCCGCCAGCTGAGGAGTGATTTCAGGGCATCTAGGGCAGCTTACAAAAGTCGATTTTTTTGCAACAGTAGAGGCCACATCTGCTGGAGTATACTGGACCATTACAGGCCGTATTTTCGGCAAGCAAAGGGCCATTCCTTCTAACAGCAACAAATTGACTAGGTTGGAGGACAGTGGGGCATGGTTTGTGGACAGTGGGTCATCTCGCCATATGACGGGAATGAGGTCGGTGTTCCTTAGTGTTTCAAAGATGGGCTCAGACTGCCATGTGAAGAGTGGGGCGTGCACCAGGTATGCAGTAAACGGGGTTTGATGCATCAAATTCCAGCTAGAGTCACTAGTGTCTCTAGAGGTTGATGAGGTGTTGTATGTACTAGAGTTGAAGGTCAATTTGCTCTCTGTATCAGCTCTGGAGGACAAGCGGCATGCAGTAATGTTCGAGGATGGACAAGTGCTCATACGGTCAAAAGGAGCGGCCTTCAATGCAGCAGTGAGGCTTGGCATCAGGAAAGGTATGATGTACAGGGTGCTAGGACAGCCTGTAGGTAGGTCCAAGAGGATCTTGGACCAGAGATCAGTGTCAGAGAATGTCAGTTGGTATAACTTGACATTGATGGAGGAGCAGAGAAGGACATCAGATCAAAGTGCACCAAAGGTAGCAGGGATGTCTTCCAGTTCATAGGAAGCAGCTACAGCAACAACAATTTTGATGGGATCAGAGATTGATCGAGGTGGAGACACCTCTGTTGGGATTTGGGTACCTTGGAAAGTGGTCCCCATGTGCTTATGAGTCTCTAAGCACAAAGGGGGAGACTATTACCCTTGTACTATGTACTTTGTGTCTAATTTCACTTTGACTTAGGAGATTTAAGTCAAAAGTGAAATTTGGTCATTTTAGCCTAAAGTGACAATTAATTCACAAAGTGGGTGAATTAATAGACATAAAGTGGAAACTATGGAAACTTAAGTGAAGTGGGTTTTGAGTTGAGATATATGTGAGATGATCTCAACCATTGATTAGGGATGAGATGAGATGATCTCATCCATCCATAATTTAGGTTTCCTTATGCTTCCTAAAGGAGGGCGCAAGGGGCAAAGGAGAGCTCATTCACTTGTATGTTCACCAAAGGAGCTTGGAGAAGGGCAAGAGGATGAGAACAAAAGCAAAGGGTGAGGAAAGCTTGGGCGCACATGTTCATGGAGGGCTCATGGATGCTTAGGCCTCAGTTATTTGATGGTGATCACATCTGCTAGGAGGAGGGCGCACCATAAGAGTGGAGTGCACATTACCTGGTAGCAGTTTCGCTTGGAGGAAGTCAGTTCTGAAAAGTTCAGTGGAGAGGCAGCACAGGAGAGCATCTTCTTGTGGAGGGATTTCTTCATTGGGTCAAAGAGGAAGGAGGGTGCTTCATTTCAGTGGAGAGAGCAACAAAGGGAGAGGGCGCACCTGAGTTTGGGTGCATATCTCATTGGATCTTATGGCAAGGCTCATGAGGAGCTTGCTATGTATACAGGTTCATTTGTATTGTATTACTTGTTGTATCGCATGCTTTGATCATCATTATATAGACATATATCCCAAACTGGTTTTCCCCGGGGGGGGTTTATCAAAGGTCATGTTGACCAAAAATACCTGTATCAAATTTATGCATGCTTATCAGTGTAGATCAGCATTTTAAAGTTCAAATATCTAGAGGTAGTGTTATGTGTTTTAATGTATTATGCATGTGCTAACATTGAGTAAAGAAAACACTTGCAACGGAACCTTAAAAGAGCACTTAACCATTAAATATTGAGCAGAAAGTTTGGTGACTATTTGTTGTCTTAAAACAGCAAGAGAAGACAGCCACACAGTTGAAACTTAGAGCCATACTAAGGTCAAGGACAGACCTTAGGTGGCAGCCTCATAGGACCTCAGAAAATCTACATGGTATCAGAGCCAAAGGTGGCTTAGACTCGTTGATTTTGGAGCACTTTTGTGGGCAGTTTTGTGAGGTTTTATATCAGATTTGTTGGTTGTTTTGGACAGCAAGTTTTCAGTCCAAAACAGTGGGTAAACTTCAGATCTGAAGGTACCTCTCATTTAGTGCCAGTTGGACAGCTCAGGACAGATTTTGGACAGCTAGTTGACAGTGTTTGTGGACAGTTGTGGGCAGATTTGTTGGGCTGATTTTTGACACTTGTGGACAGCCTCTTTTCACACCTGCATGGACAGGAGTGAGGCTGTAGAGTACGACCTCTTTTCACACCTACTTGCTAGGAGTGAGGTCGGGGTTTCGCTTGCCTCTTTTCACACCTGTGGTGACAGGAGTGAGGCAGTGTTTCTTTGCATTTGGAGCATCAGAGTGAGCGCAGTGTGACAGACATGTCAGTATCTCAGATGTGTGTGGAGGACAGGCTAGCCGAGGCTAGCAATTGGTCGCCTTGGAAGGCGAGGATAGTCTTTGTCTTAGAGGACCTCGAGCTATGGGACATGGTCGAGGCAGCTGTTCCAGTCATTCCTATCACTGCTCTCGTCTTGGTGGCAGAGTTCAGGAAAAGGAACAAGGCAAAGAGGATCATTTGTGATGCAATCAGAGATCATATTATTCCCCACTTGACTGGGAAGACTCATGCATACGAGTTGTGGGCATCTCTATGCAAGTTGTACAAAAGATCTAATTAGAACCGTAAGTTGGTTCTTCATGATCGACTGAGGAGCATTCGCATGCTCGAGGATGAGTCGGTTACTTCATTCCTTGGTAGATACACCCAGATCAGAGACGAGCTTGGAGCCGTCGGAGAGGTGGTGAACCCTAACTCTTTGGTGAGGACAGCTATGAATAGTTTCACCAAACCTTGGGGTCCATTCGTACACGGAATTGTTGCCAGGGAAGTTATGCCTACATGGGAGAGGATGTGGGATGACTTCGTCCAGAAGGAGATTAGGCTTCCAGCCGAAACTTCTGGACAGCAGCAGCAACAGCAGTCAGTTTCAAGTGTTGACGACCTTGCTCTTTGGACAAAGGGCAAGAAGAAGACCGGTCGTGGAGGTCGGCAAGGTCCCAAGTTTGGGGCCCCACCACAGGGAGGAGAGAGCAGCAGCAGCAGTGAGCAGAAGAGAGACATGAGCACGGTGAGATGCTTTGCTTGTGGAGAGATGGGTCACTATGAAGGACAATGTCCCAAGAAGAAGAAGAAGCAACAGGATGTGTCAGCAGCGACAACAGAGGAGAGAGTTCAGTGATCAGTTTGCGAGAGTGTGCATTCGTGACTACCTTTTCTGCTATTACACCATCCAGCCTTAGATGGGGAGACAGAGTTGATGAGGACCGACTGACTCACAGCAGTGATTCAGAGGGAGATGAGACTCAGTGTCCCTTGACATCTTCAAAGTGGGTGACTGGTCCACCCAGTATAGCTTCAGTTTCAGAGCAGTCGAGCAGACACAGAGTTGGTGCTACAGCTTCAGAGCATCAAAGGTTGATGAGGGGGAGCAGCAGGGCACCACAGAGGCTTGAGCCTCACTTAGCTTCTAAGACAGGCAGATCAGGTTCTAGATCCACTTTAGGTGGAAGTTACTTGACAAGAGGCCAAGTTGATGACTCTTGGTGAGACACCAAGAGGGGGAGACTCTTGGTGAGATGCCAATAGAGTGACTCTTGGTGAGATGCCAAGAGTAGGTGGAAATCCTTGGTGGGAGACCAAGGTGGAGATCTTTGATGTGATGCTGAGATCTAGGTGATCTTGGATAGATGGAGATTCAGTTCCATTTATAGATCACACAGATTGAGCAGATCTGTGACAGAGTCCACTTTCAGTGATCATGGTACAACCATACTCACCGAGTATATGCCAGGAGGCAACCATGTCCTCTGCAGGGACGAGATTGGTGCTGACGAGCACTTTCCTCAGTAAGAGGGAGTGTTGGGATTTGGGTACCTTGTAAAGTGGTCCCCATGTGCTTATGAGTCTCTAAGCACAAAGGGAGAGACTATTACCCTTGTACTATGTACTTTGTGTCTAATTTCACTTTGACTTAAGAGATTTAAGTCAAAAGTGAAATTTGGTCATTTTAGCCTAAAGTGACAATTAATTCACAAAGTGGGCGAATTAATAGACATAAAGTGGAAACTATGGAAACTTAAGTGAAGTGGGTTTTGAGTTGAGATATATGTGATTATCTCAACCATTGATTAGGGATGAGATGAGATGATCTCATCCATCCATCATTTAGGTTTCCTTATGCTTCCTAAAGGAGGGCGCAAGGGGCAAAGGAGAGCTCATTCACTTGTATGTTCACCAAAGGAGCTTGGAGAAGGGCAAGAGGATGACAACAGAAGCAAAGGGTGAGGAAAGCTTGGGCGCACATGTTCATGGAGGGCTCGTGGATGCTTAGGCCTCAGTTATTTGATGGTGATCACATTTGCTAGGAGGAGAGCGCACCATAGGAGTGGAGTGCACATTACCCAGTAGCAGTTTCGCTTGGAGGAAGTCAGTTCTGACAGGTTTAGTGGAGAGGCAGCACAGGAGAACATCTTCCTGTGGAGGGATTTCTTCATTGGATCAAAGAGGAAGGAGGGCGCTTCATTTCAGTGGAGAGAGCAACAAAGGGAAAGGGCGCACCTGAGTTTGGGCGCATATCTCACTGGATCTTGTGGCAAGGCTCGTGAGGAGCTTGCTATGTATACAAGTTCCTTTGTATTGTATTACTTGTTGTATCTCATGCTTTGATCATCATTATATAGACATATATCCCAAACTGGTTTTCCCCGGGGGGGTTTTATCGAGGGTCATGTTGACCAAAAATACCTATGTCAAATTTATGCATGCTTAGAAGTGTAGATCAGCATTTTAAAGTTCAAAGATCTAGAGGTACTGTTATGTGTTTTAATGTATTATGCATGTGCTAACATTGAGTAAAGAAAACACTTGCAAGGGCACCTTAAAAGAGCACTTAACCATTAAATATTGAGCAGAAAGTTTGGTGACTGTTTGCTGTCCTAAAACAGCAAGAGAAGACAGCCATACAGTTGAAACTTAGAGCCATACTAAGGTCAAGGACAGACCTTAGGTGGCAGCCTCATAGGACCTCAAAAAATCTACAACCTCCCTTGCTAAGAGGGAGAGTTAGATTTTGTAGCTCGGTTGGTGTCTCAACTATGCCTATGTGTCCTAGGCTAGTTGATGGACACTTAAATTCACCCAGATCAACCTTATTATCTCAGCCTAAGTCTAACTTAGGCTTGCAGCAAAACTTCTGTTGTTGAGTGGATTGTGGGGCCCAGAGAGAGAGGGGGCGCACTAGTTGAGTGGATGGTGGGTCCCTAGCTAGTGGGGCGCACCTCATGAGCCTTTTGAGTGGGATGTTGTTGAATTTTAATGAAGAATTGTACCTTGGACAAGCGGTTCCTATGGGTTTTTAAACTTTTACCTAGGAATGTGGTCCACAACTTAAAAGTGGGTCTTTTTCATAAAGTCACTTTATAAGTGGTAAAGTGAACTTTAAATTAGAAAATGAAAAGTGACTTAGGAACTTAAAGCACCAAGTGGGTTTTTATTTAAGTTGGGTGAGTGAAATTAAATAAAGTGAATTTAATGGAGCATTTAATTCTCACCGTTGATCTTGGGCAATGTGAGCCCTTGGATCAAAAAGGGAAACCTAAAAGTCACTTAGGGATTCTAAAGGAGGAAAAAGACCAAAAGAGAGGTCATTCTTTCCAAGAGAGATTGAGAGATTGAGAGAGAGCAAGAGAAGGAGGAAGTTTCCATTTTCTGAAGAAGGGTTTTCAGCAAAGAAGAGGCACGATTTCCAAGGCAAAGAAGGGCACGGACTTCGAGGCGAAACAGCAGCAAGAGAGGAATCTGTACGGTACGGATTTGGTACAGCAGCCATTAATTTTCTGTGCAGGCCGTACAGCAGCTCGTTTTTCAAGGCAGAAGGGCGCATTTATTGAGCCGTACAGGCCGTACGACTGCCGTACAGCAGCAGCATATTTCTGGGCACGTTTTTCAACAGTCGGTACAGTCCGTACGGTACGGCTGTCTGTGCACAGTTTTCGAGGTTGGCTGAGTTGGGTTTCTTCCTGTAAATTTCAAGCACGGAAAACGAGGGAAGAGATAAGTACATTCTGCTGGTTTTATTTTTGCTGATATGTAATTTCAAAAATTGAAGAAATAAGAAGAACTCCTCTCTCTCACTGGTTTTCCCCACACTGGGGTTTTTCCAGGGTCATTTGACCAAATATCATTGTGTCATTAAATGTGTGTTTGCTGTTATAATTTCTGAGTTTTAAGACAGCCATTGAAAAAGATCATTTATTTCATGTGTTTCAGTCAAATATCATTTTAATATTTAATGCATATTAATGTCTGCAAATTTCATTAATATTGGGAATGGGCATTAAACATTTGGAGTGATAAGGAGTGATTGAAACCGGGATTGGGATAAATTGCAGGGTGAGAAAACACAGTAAAAATCAACAGATGTGGGGTCCAGCCAAGGGGGGCGCACCTCTTTGAGGCCTAGGAAGCTGAATTGGCACACAATTCAAAGCAAAGAAGGTCATTTCTAGGGAGATAAAAGGACGCTGAGGGTGAGAGGACACACACATAACTCATTTGTATGATTGCAAGTGAACTAAAGGAGTGGGCTTGAGGCTGAGGAAGGAGGGCGATTGGCTGAGTGGTTTGTGCCTCCAGCTGAGGATGGATTTCAGGGCATCTAGGGCAGCTTACAAAGGCTGATTTTTGGCAGCAGTAGAGGCCACATCTGCTGGAGTAGCCATTTTTTTTTCATTTGAAGCATCTCCCTAAACCATCCAACTTTGTCCTTGGTTAATGCCTTACTGAATACATTTAATAGCTGATTTTGAGACAAGCAAGAAATCAATTCATTCTCCTTGTTCTGCACTTGCTCTCTATTGTAATGGTGATGAACCTCCTTGTGCTTGCTGCTGGCACGAAACACCATGTCAGTTGCATAACATTTTGATTATCACAAACGAAAGCGTAGCCTGAATTTGTTTAGTTACAAATTACAAAGAATCCTCCTGAACCATATTGTTTCCCAGGATGCACTAACTTTTTCTTTGCATTTTGCTTTGGTGGAGAAAAATATTATGTTTAGTTGTGTTTTACTGCCCCATGAAACTACACAGGATCCCATGCTGAAGAAATAACCTCTGGTAAAAAATATTCATATATGCACACTGCCCAATCAAAACTTCATACACAGTGTTTATCCAGAAAACTTTCGAACATTATGGCTAACTGTGGAAACTTACATACTCAGACACCTTAAAGTTATCATTGGGCATTTACTCAAAGCCATAGTGCCATCTTCCTTTTAGATACTTTTAGATTATTTTTGCTTCCTCTCAATGAAAAGCTTCAGAGAAGGTCAAAAACTGTGATACAATGCCAACAACATAGCTTAAATTTGCCTGATAATGGTAAACTAGATGAGATTCCCAATCAGCCCTGTGAATGTTACATCCATTGGCTTTGATTCTTTGTGAGCTGATAGCTTCATGCTCAGGGTTCCTTCATTATGCATGCTCAAGTAAGACTAGGACCTTCCCTGAGCAGAACTGTTTCAATAGGAATTTTTGCAGATTTACTGTTTACAATCTCCTGGCATGCTAAAAACTTAAATCTGTTAAGTTACTAGTACCTCATGTGCGTCCTTAGTCTACAAAATAAAAAGGATATCTTTTATGTGCCATATCGTCATTCCTAAGAAATCATAAATCTGTCATTTCAAAGGCTTTATGCAGCTTGGCTATTAACTAATCCGTCATCCTTGTCTTATTCCCTATAATGATGGGGTCATCAACATAATAGATTACAATCGTTATGTTATCCATACCTTTGATTTTGTCATGTAAGTTTGGATTTGATGGGCTTCTAAAACCATTGGCTCAGAACTAATAATAAATTATTGTATAGAGCTCTAGGAGCCACCTTGAGACATATAAGATGTCTTTTTGAGCTTACATACAAGATGCTCCTTCCCTTTTTGCACAAAGCCCTCGGACTGTTGCATATACATTTCTTCTTCCAAATATCATCCAAGGCACTTTTGATAACCAACCAGTGAATATCCCATTTAAAATTTATCTGCCATGGATAACGCCAATCTAATTGCATTGATCTGAGCTACAAGTGTAAAAGTTTCTTTAAAGACAACACCTTTTGTTCAAAGCCTTTACCCACTAACCGTTATTTATATTTGTCACAGAACCATCTGCCTCATACTGTGCATCTTTAAAGTTGAAATAAAGTAAGCTCATGTGAGCTCAAAGTTGTGGACTCAAAAGAACATTTACTTTTTATGTGAAGTTGATGGACACGACCTCCTTCACTTCTTACGTTCTTTGTACATACCACATTAGGAATTTATTGAACATAGAACAAAGTCAACTTGTCAATAAACTCTTCTTGTATATAACCCATTTTTTGAATTTTCACACTTTATAAGAAAAGAGAATTTATATAGAGAATATGCCTTTAAAAGTAGAGTGTTCCTATTTAAATACTCCTTAAACTAAACTTTAAAACAAAAACATTTGTCCCTATTGAAGCTCCTACATCAACTATCTTCTTCAAGTTGGAGCATGGGGGCGTCAAAGCTTCTCAATTTAAATCCTGCTTAATTTCCTTTTTCCAGACAAAAGAAGCCCTTCTTACTGTGGCAACCCTTTTAATCAACACTAGTAGCCCTATTTCTCAACAATCAGGAAATTAGAATGATCTCGCTTTTCCTCTCAAATGGAACCACATCTCTCAACCATCTGGCCACCTCCTTCACAAAATCTAGATCTTTGGGGAATTTTCTTCCAGAAGGGTTTGATATTGCTACCTCGCACTTTGTTCGTCCAAGACCATTGCATCAGCCAGCCCTACAGGTCGGCTCTGTTGTTGGTTCTTAGAAGTTTCTTGGCTACTTGAGTGCTTTTCCATCACTCCAGATCCTCTCCCCCCCTTCAATTACTCCCTTGACATGCCAAGTCACTTCCTGTTGTCCAAGCAAGACCTCAACCAAGTAATTAGAGAGGACATCTATAAACAGTACATTCAGGTCACCTAGATCGCACCACCTTAGGGGCTTGACTCTTAACCCAAATTTGGGATCTATTCTGAGCACTTCTTGGAGATGAGATATGCCATGATCATATGACCTCAGCATACACACAAACATCAAATGCATTCCCTCTAGGCCCCTCTCAGAGAGTTTCGAGTGGGATCTCACAGACTCAAAGTCAAGACCGACCACCACATCCCACAATCGGATAGGTTTAGCCAACTGCGTCACTTACAAGACCCAGAGATGAAGAAGCATTTCATTTTTTGATACCCCATCTTCCATGAGATCCATGGGAGATTTTACTATGTATTCCAAGACTCTGATGGCTCCCTATCTACTTTCTTTCACTAACCATATTAGTGATGCCTTGCTCTCTACATGAGAGAAGTGCTCAAGCATAGATCTCAAGCTATCCATACTTTGTCTCAATCCGAGAACTTCAAGTGGGGCACTTCTTAATTCCAAGTTGTCCCATTGGATCAGGGCAACAAGTGGCAATCAAAGACCTTCAAATGGACCTTCATATGATTCTTTAAATTTCGGATCGATAAGGCCTCAACTCTATGGTCAACCACCACCCTGAAGAAATTTGAGGTTCCTATAGGCTGCCCAACAGGCCTGTCATGTGACCTCTTGTTCGGCACTAAGTTCAAGGTACTTTCAAACTGTTTTCTCACTGTTTTTAGGATTGTTTTCTCGCTAAACAGCGAACAAATCTGAACTTTACCCTCTTCAAAACTGCCCCTTAGGAAGTGATTTAATGTCTCTTTGAAGCTTCTCCTGAATGGGTTTCAATAGGAAGTTTTGCTGTCCATAATTAGTACATACAAATACCTTGAAACAGAAAACTCTCCTCTAGGATCTTTAACACCTATAGTTGATATTTAAAGAAGCAAACCATGACAAATGAACACATAAGTTTTCGGTCAACATGACCCTGGATAATTCCCCATGGGGAAAACCAGTAAGAGAGATAGATTTATTGTGGAATCTTCAAGCAAATGCTACAACAAAGAAATGAAACAATGGAACCTGATACAAGAGCAACCTTTCTCAAGATGCTTTGAAGTTCCCTCTTTCTTTGTGCCTGCTAGAATGAAGCTTGGCCCCCCTTCTTCCTTTGTCTACTAGATCTAAAACCTGTGCCCTTTCTCTTGGATAATTAAAGCCTTGAAGTATGCACCCACTCTTCTCTAAGAATGCGCCCACAACCTTGTGCGCCCTCTCCCTAATCTTGGCCTTGCTTGTATACTTGTGCACCCTCATACATAAGTATGCCTCCAAGCATGTGCACCCTCACTAAACAAGTGCACCCCCTCTCACAATGGTGCGCCCTCTCCTCTCCAAGGTTCTCTTCTCTTCCTCACTTCTCTTCTCATCGCTCAACTCTCTCAAGCGAACAAGTGAACAATAAGCATCATTTTCCCTCCTTTGCCTCCTTTAGCCTAATCTCAAGGCTAACCTAGAAAACCAAGGGCACAAATTAGATCTAAGCCTTTCTCCAAAATGAATGGATGAGATTAGATCTCATGATTCACTTAAGTTTCCATAGTTCACTTTATGTTCATTAATTCACACTTAAGTGAATTAATGTCACTTTATGACTTAAGTGAATAAAGTCACTTTAGACTTAAGTGAATAAAGTCAAACTGAAATTATAACATAAAGTACAAGTAAGAGGGTCAAAATTCCCCCCCTTTGTGTTTAGAGACTCAGAAACACGAGACCACTTTCCAAGGTACCTAAATCTCAACACTCCCTCTTACCAAGTGTTGACCGCTCGTTTAGCACGGAGGTCAACTCACATATCATGAAGATTATCTATGTCGAAGACAGCAGGGTTCTACTGGGTGTTTTTTTAACACCAGCACTTATATTTTTGTAAACGGGATCTCCGCGCCCCTGCGAGGGTAAATAATGTAATAATGTCTGCATGGATCATAGTTAGGTCAGGTACCTTGGATGTTGACATCAGGGGAGTTCCTTGCATCGGGGGTTTTTTAATCTCAGGGGGTTAATGTGGCCTAACTAGTCAGGTTAACTTTCCGGAGTTTTTCCCTCTCACGCTCCTCCAAAGTGGTGGAAGGCGCTCTGATGATCTCATTCACTGAGTAACCTTGTAGGATTATTGTAAATGACCATGCTAGGCAGTGTCTGAAGTTTCGAGGAATTCCGTCGAGTCTAAGTCAGTTTTTTTTAATTAATTAATTATTTAATTAATTAATTATTTTTGAGCTTAATATTGTAAAAACTTCGTCTTTGGGAGAAAGATAGGGGTATTTGTGCTCAAAATGAATGGAATAGCACTCCCTACACCCACTGGCCAAGTTTCAGCTCAGTC
>JASDQU010102459.1:49565-69401 GCA_032191745.1 Picea mariana
ATAGTTGATATATTGTTAGATAACATTTACTTGTGATAACCTCATTGATATATCTCTCTTTTTGTTGCTAGTTGTTCTATCTTTATGATGTGGTGATTATCTGATGACCATTTGAATATCTTACTGAATAATCATTGTTGTGGTGTGGGTGAACAAGTGTTTGAGTATCCCACTCAGGGAAGCATCACTTGTTTCATCCTTAAGTGCTTGAGTGGATAGATTGCCAGTGAAGGCAGTCCGAGTGGGGTTAAAGCCACTTGGGGCATGCTTGGCCCTAGGGTGTGAAAACATTGTATCTTTTGTATATCTTGTATTGTTGTATATCTAATCTGTTGTAACTTGTATAAATCTTGTAAGTAATCTCTAATCTTTGGGGTTTTGGGTGATTTGATTCAAATTGAAAACTTGTTGTAACGAACAACCCAGAAACATAGTTGACCCCATTGCCCAACCTTAGGCACTAGTCCTTAGTTGACTTAGGGAAAGGGCTTCTTCTCATATTAACTTAGACTTGCACTTGCATTGCTGCTTGTCATATAGGCTAGTTTCCCCTTGGCCTATAATCAATTAAAACTAACTCCTAGAACATTGTAATTAAAATCCATTTAGTAACTAGGGACAACCCCCCTTGGCTTCCCTAGGAGTAAGCCTAGACGGAAGAAGTACCTGCCAAGGTGACAGTGTGGGCAGGGACTTAGACATTGTGTCTCCGAGGGCACACTAAGTGAGCCGGACTTAGCTCACGTTTGCAAGTGTGCATTAGGGCGACAACACCAAGGAAAGTGTCACTCGCCCCTCCAAACTTGTCCCTGAAGTGGACATCCTTGCCCCTTGGTGTTAGATTTTCTTTATTTACAAAGCAGTAGAGTTACCATTGTTCTTTACTTCTTTAACATTAACTTATATAACATGTACTGAGCAATAGCGTAGAAACAAGAGACAAAAGAACACAAGAGGTTTATCGTGGGAAAAGCCCAACAACCTTTCTTCGATAGATTTTGTTCACAAAGCAAGTCCAATCATGAACCAACAAATAAACCCTAGCACAACGGTTAGTTCAAAGTACAACCAGAAATACCACCCCAGCTATAGCAGTAGCACTATACAAGAGGAGCGCAACTCTACCAAGGGTAGCGCACAAGAGAGAGAGAGAGAGAGAGAGAGTAACCACAAAGAATAACCAAGATCCAAGATGTCGCAGTAGTTGTGTCTTCCTAGCCTCAGACCTGCGCCTTATGTAGTTGCAACTGCGAGAGAGTGTGTGTACAACATAGCTTCTTATCTGGAATACTGGAGCCGACTTCTCATCTAAAATACTGGAGTCGACTTCTCATCTGGAATAATTCATTTTCCACTTTATTAATTCCTGTGGGTCGACTTCTTATCTGGAGGCTTCTATTTTCACTTTAATCTTTACTTTGTGGGCCTTCTCTTCTAGGGTATTTCCACATATGTTCAATGGTTCTCTTGCTTCCGGAATCTTCTTCTCGTCTAAGAAAGGTCGTCTAGGAGGGAAAGTACCTCCTGCAGCTACCAAAACATCAACACTCCCTCTTAGTTAGGGAGGTATCTTTCACGATGTCTTCATCTGGTAGTCTACTGACTACTCTGCAATCAGCTAGTAGCACACAACTACTACCATGCCATCGATAGCCCAAATCGTCTGTCACAGTCTCCAACACTATGCTGCAATCAAACTATAGCACACAGCTACTTCCAAGCAGTCAAGTAGTCTCCATGGCAATCAGCTAGTAACGCACAGCTACTACAATGCCATCCAATTTGCTTACAAACCATAGTAGTACACAACTACTGTCCAGTGGTACACAACCATCGCCAGTGAAACACATCCACCGTAGTAGCACACAGCTACTGTCCAGTGATACACAATCACTGCCAGTGGAACACATCCACCGTAGTAGCACACAACTATTGTCCAAAGACATAAGGTCTCTATCCTACAATCAACCGGTAGCTACACAAGCTACCACCATGCAGTCCAACAGTCTCTATGATTATGCAACAATAAACTAGTAGCACACAACTTGATGCAGGCGCGCCCGCTAGGCACGTCCGCTCACAGGATCTTTCCTCCTTCCTCGGCCCGAAGAACGGAAATGTTCTTCTATTTCCCTATCGGAAATTTTCCACCCACAGTAACTAACCACTGGGTCTCCCTTTCTCCTAAATCAACGCTGGCCTTTCCTTGTTATCGGGTTTCCTTCTATCGGGATTTTGACACCCGTGATGTTCAAACAACTTGGATCACCGATCCCTGATCCCCGATGCGCTCCTTTATTACCTTAGCCCCACCTGGCTAAGACTTTAGTCCACACGACCGTTTTCTATAAGACCGCAGCCTTATATTTCTTCTTGTCAAGGTTTCTGACTTCGAAATCCCGATGCGCTCAGATTCCCGTTAGCCCTCCAGGCTATAAGCTTTGGCCCATAGGACCGTTAACCCGTGACCGCAGTCTTATCCCCGTCGGGGCTACGGGGTTTAAATTGCTACAAAACACTTGCCCACGGGATTCCCGATTCGTCGTTCTACTGACAGCTGGCCCTACGGTGACACCTTCTTCCTCGTCGACGTTTCGCGGTTCGCGATTCCAAAATGCATAAACGCTTTGTTGCTGGGATCCCCGATATCCCAATGACCCAAACACCGATGGGCGACCTCCTTGTCAGGACCTTTCCCGATGGCGTCGATTTCTTCCACGTGTCCTCCCAAGATGGACGATCTCGATTTCCCCGGGATTTCGAGACTTGAAAGGTCTTGAGTCTCTTGACTTCTGAAACTCCGGAATGCCGATGAACCCTCGATCTCTACCACCTATCCCAATAGATGGACGGCTCTGAACTCGTCGGCGTTTCGGGACTTCAAATGTCGAAAACCATTCAACCACAGGACCACCGATCCTTCGAATCCCGATGGTACTCTCGTGCAGCTACTATCAAAACAGACGGCTGACAGTAACTGATCCACAATCCAACGGCTCACGACCCTTAGAGTTTGAACTCCGAACGCGACAGTAAACCCCTCGCTCCTTTGGCAAATCCAACGATCGACGGGATTTCACAATCCTCTCCACAAGATCCCAACCGTTGATTCCTTCTCTTGTCAATTCCTTGAGAATGACCAAGTATTCCTCCGTGAAATTTGTCCACCTGCGGTGCAACTGTGCAACACCTGTTCAAACACTCCCCAGCACAAACTCTCTGGGCTTCTTCTCGACGAACTCAAAAGCCTTATCCCTCCTGAGCTCTCTCACACTTTCAACCCCCAAGAAGGTCCTTGCACGCACTCCTTGCGACAGTTTTCGAACACTTCCAGTGTTGAGTTCTCTTGACTCTGCGCACACCTGCAGCAGCAGTCCTTCAATACTTCACTCAGTTTCACGTCTGAGACTCTCCTTAGCCTGGGCGCTCCTTGCACGGCTCCTGTAACCCAAATTCACTTCTGGGTGAATGGGAACAAAAGTTAAACTATCTGTGCCTTCTGTCAATGCACTCCTTGCGGACGACTTCAACTGCACTCCTTGCAGGAATCCTTGCTCAGATAGAGAAACAATTGAAACTCATTCTTCTACTCCCTTTCAGGCTTCACTCTCGACACATGAAATCATATACACAACATAACAGCAAATGCATAACAGGAAGTAACTACTCATGAACATATCATTTTACATACATACACAGAGAATAACACAAAAGCCATGAGTCTTAATCAATTTCTTCTATTAATTCAAGATCTGTACATGGGTGTTCTTTTACAGTTCTCTGCTTCTCTACTATATTCTTCCTGCTTCAACTATGTCTGAATAATGTTACAATGCACAATGAGGGTGTCTATATCTGGTTTCCCTCTTTCCTTCTAAAACTGTCTAATCTAGAATTAAAATCCTATCTACCTGCATTAACTACTATAAATGCCTCCGTCTACTTCAGACGAGAGCGTATGGCTCGAGGTCTGATTACAATATACCAAGGCGCCTTCAATAAATGATCTCATTTATATTTGGCGCATCAACTTCAAGGGAAAATTCAAAAATTTGTGCTGGACGCCTTCCAGTTGTCTTCTGTTTTTCCGCGCTGTCTCACTTGACGTGAGGGATGCTCCTGCATCATACTCCCTCGCTTGAAAACTTTCATGGGCTCCTATCCATGAGCTCCTGCACGGTCTGTCCATGTTTCAGAATTTCTGCATCAGTCTCCCAGCTAGCATCTTCAACTGGATGGCCCTTCCACTTGACCAAATATTCAAAATATTCCTTCCTTCTGGTTTTCTTACCCACTCGTTTATCCAGTACCTGCTCCATCTGTGGCATCTCTGCAACTGGCATCTGCTTCTGCCACTGAACCTTTGGTTGTTCACCACTCGTTCCTGCTTCCTCAGCTTTGTATCGGTATAGATCTGAGACATTGAATATCGGAGATATTCCGATCTCATCTGGTAACTCAACTTCATAAGCATTTTCCCCCAATTTCTTTAAGACCTTACATGGCTCGATTTTCTTCATCTTTAGTTTATTGTATGTTCCTCTCGGGAACCTTTCTTTTCTCAAATGTGCCAGAACCAGATCACCAACTTCGAACTGAAGTTGTCTCCGATGCTGATTAGCTCTGCGCTTATACTCCTGGCTTGATTTCTGCAACCGCTCCTTCACCTGGCCGTGAAGTTCTTTCATCGCCTCAGCGAATTCCTCTGCACCAGCGCTGTTAGTCGCAATCTGTTCTGAATCTCTCAATTCAAAAACAAGAATCTATCCATTCAGTAAACTGAAGGGAAATCAGAGTTATGTTGATGAAATTGAAGTTAGCAAAAGATTACAACAAAGTCAATTGGGATTTTTTTGAAAGATGTTTTTCTTAATTTGGCTTTAAAGTTTAATCATAATTGGACTAAGTAGGTTATCCAATGCTTTTCTACAACACCCTTGTTGTCCTTACCAATGGGGGTCCACCAAATTTCTTCAATGCCTCTAGAGGTCTAAGATAGGGATACCCATGTCCCCAACTTTGTTTATTAACCTAGCTGAAACATTGCAATTCTGCAGCTATATCCTAGTATCGAGTTCACCATATTTAAAAGCAATATCAATCATTCCCTCATAAATGTAATCAAGTACACCAGAATAAATGAGGGAGGATCAAGACTGATCGCTCCTCATCTCTAGTTCGTGTGGAGTCTCCCAAAGAATGATCAGAGAGGGGATGATTATGGTGTTCGACAGCCAACCTGGGACGTGAAAAGAAAGGTGGGCACTTCAAAGGAAACCATTCTCAAGCTTGCAATTCTCCAGTTATATCATGTATCAAGTTCATCACATTGAAAAGAAATGTCAACCAATCCCACATAAATGTAATCCAGTGCCCCAAAATAAATTAGAGAGGATCAAAATTGAAAGTTCCTCATCTCCAGTTCATGTGGAATCTCCCAAGGAATGATCAGATAGGGGGTGATTATGGTGATTGACAGCCAACCTGGGGCATGAAAAGAAAGGTGGCACTTAAATGGAAACCATTCTCAAAATTGCAATTCTCCAGTAATATCCTAAAGCCCTTGTGTATTGCAGCATTGTAAACTAAAATCCAGCCATTGCTGTGGGAGAGGAAGACCTGGGAAATTGTCTTGTGAATGCTAGCCAGTTCTGTTGGTCAAAGATCCACATCCAATCACTTCGATACTCAAGAATGGTTGCAACATTTTTTGGATTATTCCGGTCAGAGTCAAGGTGGGGGTAGAGATCCTGAACCAGGTACTGTTGAAACTTGAGGGACCACATCATAGTGTCTATAATGCAGGAATTCTGTCCACCCTGGAAAGAATTGAACAGCAGCTAGAAGTTAGACATGACATGTAGAGGAAATGCTTTGGTAATTTGGAATAAAGACTGGCAGAAAGTTTGAAGTTTGAACAGTCTTTTCTCCAATATAGGCAAGGAAGACAAACATGAGACAGCTAACAGAAACATCTTTCAAGTCATCTGCAGTATATCTACCTTCAAATGCAAGACCCTGCCAGACCTGAATATGATTGTTGATCACCTTATCAAAGGTATTTAGAATGTGTTTGATGTAGGCCAATCATGGACTGCTCTGCCCCCCTAACAATGCCTCAGATTCAAGTATTTTCTAAACTAAATTAAAATTTAAAACTAAATCTAAACTTTAGTTTAAACTAAAGTCTAAACTAAATCTAAATTTAAAATTTAAAATTTAAATTAAAATTTAAAATTTAACTTAAATTTAAAATTTAAAATTTAAATTAAAAGTTAGTAAAACACATATTATAGATGTATATTAATAATGTTATATGTTTGTAGATGTATATTAAACACATATTATAGAAAAATTTAAATAAATAAAAAATAAAAATTAATATTATTATAATCACTGCATAAAATATTAAACCAAAACTTAAAACAAAAATCGATCCACGTATGGTGAACACTGTACAGTCGAAAATACTACACTGTATGGTGAACTACACTGTACAGTCGAAAATTAAAAAATAAAAATAAAAGTTAAAACTTACCGTTTCCCGTGACCCGACTGGTCCGTGACCCCAGCTCCGTGACCCCAGCTGCCCATGTGCTGCCACGACCCCGACCTCCACTGCTGCCTGCTGCCGCGACCGCGACCCCGACCCCGACCTCCACTGCTGCCTGCTGCCGCGACCGTGACCCCGACCCCGACCCCGATGCCTGGTGAGTGCGGTGAGTGCCAGTGAGTGCGCCCGACAGTGAGTGCGACTGTGTGCGCCCGACAGTGAGTGCGACTATGTGCATAAGGAACCGCGCGACTGTATTTTATAACTAAACTACACGCCAAAAACCTAACCAGAGACAAAAAACCTAAAAACACGTAAAACGATGTCGTTTGCTTGGAACCGGGCGCGTGTGGGGTCCTCTGTTTCGGGATCCGTCTCCAATCCGTGGGATACGTTTTCAAATTTCCGGATCCGTTTCACCATCGACGGAACCGTATCCTTTACTTGCCGAACCGATGACGTGGCGGATCCTGGCCATTTCTGGGCGGATCCAGATCCGGATCCGGATCTGAAACGCGGATCCGCGGATCCCGCGTTCGGACCAGACGGATCCGATAACATAGGAGCTGAGCGACCAGCAGTTAGATTTAGAACAGATCTGGGGTTTACAGCAGCAGATCTATTAGATCAGAGTGACCAGTAGTCAAATCTAGTTCAGATCTGGGGTTTACAACAGCAGATCTATTAGATTTGAGTGACTAGCAGGAAGATCTAGTTCAGATCTGGGGTTTACAACAGCAGGTCTATTAGATTTGAGTGACTAGCAGGAAGATCTAGTTCAGATCTGGGGTTTACAATAGCATATCCATTAGATCTGAAGTCCAACAATTGGGTTTTACTGGTGCTTGAAGGACTAAGCACATTTTTTAGATCAGAGTGACCAGTAGTCAAATCTAGTTCAGATCTGGGGTTTACAACAGCAGATCTATTAGATTTGAGTGACTAGCAGGAAGATCTAGTTCAAATATGGGGTTTACAACAGCATATCCATTAGATCTGAAGTCCAACAATTGGGTTTTACTGGTGCTTGAAGGACTAAGCACATTTTCACGGCAGTTTGTTTAGATTTGGAAAGTGGCAACAACTATTTCAGGTTTGAAGACAGATTGAATGGAGCTGCAAACTTCTTGCTCTAGAAAGCAAAGGTTACTTTGTTTTTGAAGCAAAATGACCTTTCGGAGATTCTTGACAAAGTAGTTCCTTCACCGACAAATCTGCAGCAATTGGCAGCTCACGAGAAGAATGAGATCAGAGCCATGTGGGTGATCTTGGATGCAGTGAAGGATCATCTGATTCCTCACTTGTCCAAGAAGAAAACGGCCAAGGAGATGTTCGACACCCTAGTATCTACAAAAGCGAGAACATAAACAAAAAGATGGAATTGAGGAATAAGCTCAAATCCACGCAGATGTTTAGATCAGGCTCAGTTACCAGTTAACTCATGAAGATCACCCAGATCTGTGATCAGCTTGCAGTAGTTGGGGAGGTGGTCAATGCAGAATTCGTAAATACAGCATTGAATGGATTCTCAAATCCTTGGGAACCATTTGTCAAGGGTATTTGTGCACGGGAGAACCTTCCCACGTTTGAGAGGCTTTGGGACGACTCTATCCAAGAAGAGACTCAAGAGCAGTCTAAAGCCAGCAAGTAGGAAGGTGACGAGAACTTGGCCCTTGTTAGTCAGACGAAAAAGGGCAAAGGAAAGGGTTCCGGTAAGGGTAAGGGTGAGCAGTTAGCCTCACAGCCGGGAAAGAAGTACTTGAGTAAAATCAAGTGTTTTGTATGTCATAAGCTTGGACATTATGCATCACAGTGCCCAGAGAGGAAGGAGGGTGGAGCAAAGTCACAGCAGCAAGAAGTAGCAGCCTCAACAGAAACTCAGATGAGCAAGTTTGCTGCGAAATTTGAGAAAGATTTCTCATCGGTTTCCTGCCTTTCTAACAGCAGAGTTTCTAGGAGTGCATGGTACGTGGACAGCAGTGCATCTCGCCATATGACATCAGCATAGGAGTTGTTTACCAATCTAACGGAGCAAGACTCGGGAGTACATATGGAGCTTGGTAATGATGCCAAGTATGCAGTAAATGGAGTTGGGACAATTTTGTTTCAGCTCGAGGCAGGTAGCTCGTTGGAAGTGAAACGTGTTGTATGTTCCAGGGCTCAAGAAAATTTTGTTTTCAATCTCAGTCATGGAAGATAAGGGTTTTGTTGTGGAGCTCCAAAAAGAGAAAGCCCTCATCAGGCCGGAAGGATCTAGCCCTGACACAGCTCAGGTAATTGGGGTTAGAGAGGGCAATTCGTACAGGTTACGGGGTGAGCATGTTCAAGCCTTGGTTCATAGAAGTGACAACCTATGTGAGTTGTGGCACAGGAGGATGGGGCACCTACATTACAGGGCGTTGCCAATTCTGAGGGATATTGTCACTAGTCTTCCAGATTTAAGTATTGAGCAGCAGGGGGTGTGCAAAGGGTGCGTGCTTGGCAAGCATGCCAAGGCTGCTTTCCCAAGCAGCGAGTCTAGGTCCAAGGATATTTTGGATCTTATACACTCGAATGTATGTGAACATATGTCAATAGAAACAGTACAAGGAGGCATGTACTACGTGCCTTTTATTAATGATTTCTCTAGGAAGACATGGATCTACTTCATGAAGACCAACGATGAGGTCTTCAATCGGTTTTAGGAGTTTAAGACTCTTGTGGAGAACTACATAGGGAAGAAGATCAAGGTCCTGAGGTCAGACAATGGGGGTGAGTATACCTCTAATGACTTCAAGGAGTTCTACAAGGAGGCAGGAATTAAGAAGGAGTTGACAGTATCTTACAACGCACAGTGGACTGGGATTGCAAAGAGGAAGAATCGGTCAATCATAGGGGTTGCTAAGGCCATGATCCACGATCAAGATTTCCTCGTGTTCCTTTGGGCAAAGACATGCAATACGATAGTTTACATCCAAAACAGGAGTCCTCATAAAATCTTGCGAGGACAAGACACCTGAGGAGGCATTCATTGGTGTGAAGGCAAAGGTGAGGCACTTACGCATTTTTGGTTGTCTAGCGTATAGACATGTACCAGAAGAGAAGAGGACCAAGATGGAGCCCTCCATCATGAAGGGAGTGTTTGTGGGATACAACAAGACTTCGGAGACTTACAGGATTTTCATTCCAACACAGCGGAGGACTGTGGTGAGCCAAGATGTGAAGTTCAAGGAGGACTTTGCATCCAGGAAGTCACATGAGACCCTACCAGTGACAGAGAATGAGAAGCAGGAAGCTCTGAAGATTGAGTCTAGATCATCAACAGCTTCCAGTGCAGGAAGTCAACCTTCAAGTGAGGAGGAGGATAGATCAGCCCCTTCTAGTTTTCTTAGGAGACTTCGATGGTTCATGCAGACATTGAGGGATGCTAAGGAGCATGTTGAGGCTCCTAGGAGTACATTCAAGGAGAGCAGGCCTCTAAAGAAGTCTCTGAACTATATGACACTATTGAGTTGCATCATTGATTCCAAGGCTTCCGGTTTTGAGGAAGCAGCAGACCAACAGGTTTGGAGGGATGGCATGGTGAAGGATGATGTGTGGAACATAGTACATCTTATCACAAGATCTGTACTTGTGCAAAGCCTCCACGAGATACCTATTTGTGTAACAACTAGAAGTTTCTACCACTGTCACCTAAGAAGAGACTTCCCTTGTTTTATGATGGAAAGAGGTCCAACACAAGGGAGGCTTCCCTAGTGACCTCAAGGGATCAAGTAGCGAGATTGGTCACTTAAATGTTAGGTCTAGGTCTAGGAAAAGTAAAGAGGAAAACGAGGTAATTGTTTCACTTGTACGAAACAATAAGCAATCCAAAGCATAATATAGACAATTACCAAGTTATATATCTCATTAATGACCTCTAGGCACTAGATTATCAAATAAACCAATTGTTGTTGCAAAATTACAGCAGTAAGACAATGTATAGCAGCAATTAATATTTTGTAACAGTGATAGGAAAGAGTACCTAGAAATATAGCAATTGAGCATAGGAATTAAGCCTTCAACATGTGCAATAACATCCAATTGCTAGACTATAATTCTGAGTATCTTTAGCCATTATTTCAAGTATGCAGCGATTAGATCAAACCCTAGTGGTTGTAGCAAACATTTGTAACAGCAGCAATAAATATCATTTGTTTGTCAAAGTTAGAGTTAATAAAGTTAGTCAAATCACTTTAGGAGAGAAAGTACTAATTCTAAGAATATTTTCACCACCAAAAGAGTTCTAGACTAGTGTCATTGACTTTCTAGGGCTTATGGAGTCAAGTATGCAAGTTGCAACCCTTTGAAGAATGAATTAGATATTCAAGAAGAATGAAGTTTTATCCCTTAGGTGCAACCTCTCTTGGGCCTTAGGACTAAAACTTGCAAGAAAACAATTTCTAGGGTGCAACCTCTCTTGGACCCTAGATGTCATTTTCCCTCTTCTAGATTACCTAGTTCAAGGATCAAGATGGACTAGGATCAAAACCCTAAGGTGCAACCTCTCTTGGGCCTTAGGTCTTTGAACCCTAGCAAGAGACCAGGTCTCTTAATGCTTTAACCAAAACTTGGAGAAACAAAGGTGTGGAGAGAAACCCTTATGTCTCCTTCCTAGGGTTTCACTAGAACAAAGTAACATGTGACAAGATAGCAATTATCACATTATATCATGAGCAAACACATTAACTTAAAGCAAATTACTTACTCGTCCAAGTTGTTATGCCAAGAAAACCCTAGTTGCAACAAGATATCATCCAAGAAATGCAAAGCATCCACAAACAATCCTTCTCCAAGAGGTGCGCACTAGATCCAAGAAGCCAAGGAAAGTATAGCGAACTTTTTAAGAGCTCCCACTCATAAGTGTGAGGGAGGAAGTGATGATGAAAATGATTTGCAGTGCTAGCCTTATTTATATAGGGTAAACCCTAGCACTTTGTCCACGTAATTGAGTAAAATGTCAACAACATATGCTAGAAGTGGGACCGACCCCTCAAAATAGCCTCAACAAATGATAAAACGTGAAAATAATACAATATATGGTCACACATGTGGTGACGTCAAGCCCTCAAGGGCATGGAGAAGGCCTCCAAAGGCCACGTTTCATCATCTATGAGTGCAAGCAAGGAAAAACCACCATCAAGTGCCCTGTCACATCATGTGGTGTCCAAGTGGCAGCAAACCCCATCATCTCCATCAAACCCTAGCATGACGTCATCATCCAAATGCCCAGCGTCCATGGTGTAAAGGATGGTGTCCAAGGAGGAGAAGTGTGTATGTCATCTCTGTGTGTCATCCACTCATCTCCCAATGCAATGTCCTCCATCTAATGCATGATAGTCTTCGGGGTGTAGAGCCTAGGGTGTGGGCTTGCTACCCATCTCTGTGCCACCATGACCATATCTAGTATAAACAAGCCCATCTATCCATCATCCAAGGTCCAGAAGATGTGAAAGCCAGCATCTAATTGTGTCAAGCCACTGGGTGACTCAATGCTCTGCATCACATGTGCCATATCCTGCAATAAAGGCACAATGTCCTAGGTGAAAGCCTAGGGCATCCTTCAAAGTACCATGTCAGAGACATCCAAATCAAAACAAAGTATGAAATCAACTAAGTCACGGGACATGTCCATCTAGCCCTCCATGTCACGTATCCAGTGTGGGGACACGGATTTGTGAGGAACGTGTCGAACACGAATTTGGGACATGTCCTGTGCATAGGCATGTGTTGGACATAGATTTGGGACGTGTCTTGTGCACAGGACACGTCCCGAATCCGTGTTCGACACATGCCTTGCACATGTCCCAATTTCAGGACACGTGTCATGCACAGGAAAAGTCTCGGGCTCATGTTTTCTCATGCAAGTTGGAGTTGTGAGGTGTTTTGGTGTGCAACTGAGGGTTATTTTTCCCTACTAATGCTATTTAAAGAGATCCCCACCCCCTCCACTTCACCCACCCTAGTAATTAATGGTAATATTAAATTCTTAAAGTAAAACTGACATTCTCCTTTATCTTACATTTTCATCCTTTACTTAAAATGAAAGATAAAGGATGAAAATGAAAGATAAAGGAGAATGTCACTTTTACTTAAATTTTTAACATTACCATTAATTCTTTCAAGACGTTTGAGAGTGGTTCCAACCTCATTGGACTTCATATGGAGAAAGTAGAATTTTAGGTCCCATTCAAAATTCAACAGACTTAATGGTTTTCAGGATTTCAAGATTGACAGGATTGCAATGTTTCCACTGGATTCTCTCATGTATGAGGGTATGGAACTGCCATTTAATCAAGAGCACCAAGCCCTTTATGTATCTCGATGTTGGTGGCATTGATTGTTGAACTCTTATGTCATGACCCTAGTAAAAATGTACCCTTCACTCAAGTAAAAACTCTCATGTTGAACTCTTCTCTTTGTCATCGTGTCAGGTGACTTAGTGGTGTATGTGCACACCAACCTCCGTCTTATTTACATGCAGAGAGAAGAATGGTTGACGGGAAAGAAAAAGATGTGGGATGTGTTTCCTAATGATATGGGTTTGGACAACAGTATTGAGTTGGCATTAGCCAACTTGGATCTTAATGAACCAATGCTAGAGCCGGTCACTTTTGATGATGGTGATCCTCTCGAGGGGTCATCCTCCACACTAGCAAATGCATAGATTGCATTGGAAATAGAGGAGGAGGAGGATGGAGGAGAGAGCACTGGTAGTGATGCTAATCTTGATGATTATGACAAGGAGGACTATTGACAATAGCAACTCATGAGCTATGAGATTCTTCCATCTACAGTTTTATTATCTACCCTATGGCTATTTTGTATTTTCCATTAGTATTCCCACCCATAGTATCAATGACTATGACTCGGTATCTATGTACATTGTAATACATTTTAATTTCGATGACTTAATGAGATTGAGAATGTTGCGGCTTATGGTTATAATTTCTTGTGTGTTCGGTGTTTGTCATTTGATCATCAATGATGTTACAATGTATTATGTAACATATTTTGTATCATGTAAATCTTCTATTTTCTAAAAGAATATGAATCTTTATGTCTATTTTTCATTTTTGTATGTGTAATTTTTCAAAAAAATTTCATATATATAATTTTTTTAAATATATATATATATAAACGTATCCTCCGTGTCTTGTTTCCAGGGTCGTTGTGTCACCTGTCGAACACTCATATTTTTGTGTCATGTTTCCGGGGTCGCCATGTCACGTGTTGGACACTTGTATTTCTGTGTCCTCTGTGTCCCATGTCATCATGTCACATGACTTAGGAAATCAAGTAAAGCCAAGGTTCATAAGATATACCAGTCCTTAGATCATACAAAGTAAGCTATTACTTAAGATATAAGCCACATAAACAATTCACATCAAGTATCCCCTTCAAATTTCACATTAGCTCGGAACTCTATGCGAGTTGGCAAGTTAGAATATGGGAGGACCTTCATCAAACCCTATTAGGTGTGCCAACCAAACAATGAAAAAAAAGACCCAAGTAGAGGGATATGTTCTGAGGGAAGCAAGAAAGAAAAGAACCCTTCAAAATTAAGTGTGATAGTAGTACGTATTAGGGTTATTTCATGGCTTATGGTGTCACTAAATCCACTTCTATGAGCGTCTTTGTGGAGGATGTGCTTGCTCTTGAGTTACCACTTTCTAAGCGCTATGTTTTTCCAACCCCTTAATCTACCTTTTTATTGTCCTCTTATCATATTTGCAAGTCCCCTTTATAAGTTTTCAAGTTATAGCATCACTGCTCGGGACTGGGGTGAATGCGGAAAGGGTAGAGCTCAAGTATGGATTGGCTTTTGAGAGTCCTTTGTTATTTTCTCTTTCTTTCTTTAGCATTATTCTTTCTTTATTCTTCTTTTGCTAGCAGTTGCAATCAACCTCTGGGCCTTTAGCCCTCTTCTCATGAGAGAATGAACCATGTGTTAGAATATAATGGATGTGCTTGTTTTACCATTGACAATATCTCTATTGTTACCCAACCATAGGCCGAAGCCACCCTCCGAGCACCTTAACCTTGACAGAGAATCACTCTGGAAGCAAACCCTAGGCTAGATAGCCAAACAAAGGGTAGCGCACCTTTCCCCAAGGATAGTGCACCAACAAGAGCTGATCAGATAGTCCAAACCCTAGCCAAGAGATAGTCCAAGCGTAACTGCTAGCTGCAACGACAGCTCTCCTCCAAACCTGCGCAGAAACTGAGCAACTGCAGTGCGCACAAATGCTGCTCTGCAATTGTGAGACTGCCTGCCAGAATGAGAACTGGCCTCCTGTATTTATACTAATTCTGGCTAACTGCCTGGGCCGACTTCTCATTCTGGGTATCTGTCTGTTCAGTATATATTATTATTTCTGGCCGACTTCTTCTCTTGGAGGCTAATAACCTAATATAAATTATCTTCTGGAGTCGACAAGTCTTCTAGGGTTATTAGCCAACTCATTAGGGTTTCTTCTTGCTTCCCGGAGTATTCTATCCTCGTCAAGTTTACACGTGGAGGTAAATACCTCCCACAGCTACCATAATATCAACACTCCCTCCTAGCTAGGGAGGTATTACAGGTAATGGTCTTGAGCACAAAAAACATACCATTCACCCGGTAGCATCAACATAGTTGTATAGACTAGATCATGACTAGATCATGAGCACCATCATCATCATCAGTGTCATCAGCTACATCATCTCTCGAAACCATACTCTATCTGAGTAATCAAACATGATGCTCACTCCATAGAGTGATACAAGAGCCATTCTTCTAATCTAGAAGAGTAAATGCTTTGAACCATTTTTCATCTGGGAAATCTCTGTCCTTTGATTATCCATCTAATTGATAATCATTTCCAATACTGCTGATAGTCTTCAAGGCAATCGAAACAAAATAGAACACAACTGTGTCTATCCATAGTAGTACATAACTACAATCCAGTGGTACACTACCACACCAAGTAACACACAAGTACTTGATCAGCAACGTATAGTCACGAACAGTGGAACACATCCACCACAGTAGTATACATCTACTGTCATACAGTCTTCATAACAATCATCTGATATCAACCTGCACAGAAACAATGTTATGATATAAACTAAATCATCTGGGCCAATCTTTCACTCACATCTGTGAGATCTGAAAGAATATCTGCCCTCAGAGTAGAACAATGAGATATTTGAACTATTCTTCTCAAGCAAGGAAGAATAATTGTCCCGTCTTCTGAACCTGGACCATTCCCCACCCTGGGCCATTCTTCCTACACTAATCAAAGTGCACCCTGGAGAGAATGTATAAACCCTAAGGAATGCCTGTCCTTGATTGGTAAGCCTAGACCATTCCCCACCCTGGGCCATTCCTCCTACACTAATCAAAGTGCACCCTGGAGAGAATGTATAAACCCTAAGGAATGACTGTCCGGACCATTTCCCCTGTTAACCACAAGAGGAAAAGACTATCCTGTATCAACCTCCAAAACGGACCATTCCTCATGTTAACCACAATGAGAAATCGTTGTCCGGTGAGGTAGGCCAGTCTTCTTGAGTAACCCTCAAGAAGAGAGACTGCCCTAGACCACTCCCCATGTTAACCATAATGGGAAGTCGTTGTCTATGATACATCAGCAATCTGGACCATTTCCTATGTTCACCACAATGGGAAATTGTTGTCCGTCAGAAATCTCAATCCATTTTCCGAACTGGAAAGGAAACTGCTCATCCTGGACCATTTTTCGAACTGAAAAATGACTGTCCATAAATCAATACATATCAGTGCTCCCTCCCAACCTGGGAGTCATCTCTTCCTTTTTCAATAGGAAGTCGTCTCCATGAGCTCCAGCTTGAATACGCAAACTCTTTCATCTTGGATAGAAGCTTTATCAAGATGTCTATTTATCTGCTCATCTGTGGAGATGTGTATTGGAGAACCACTTTCTCCTTTCTGGACTTCATCACGGATAATGTAATGCTTGATTTCAAATGTACTTTGGTCTGGAACACTGGTTTTCTCTTAAGGCTTCATGTAGCTCTGATCAATAGAGTATATCATTGTTGGAAAACTGGAACATATCCATTTGGCACTTCTTCTGTCATCATGAGATCTAATCTACTGAGTAATCATCTTGATACAATATCTCTGTTATAGAGAATCTTCACCACGCTTCTGCTGTGCATTGGAGGTTCTCCACCAGGTTATCTACTTCCATCTATATACAAGGGTCTCTTTCTAGTATGCCTCGAAGTCTTGAGGTTGCTCCTCATATGTTCTTTGTTCAATTGCTCTGGAGAACAATCTTTGCATTCATCTTGATGTAGCACTCCAACCCATGGATGATATAATGACTCATGTAGAGGTATGTCTGGTTTACCGGAACGAGCAATCATAGTCTTCTCCCTCCATCTAGGAGAACCTCTAGTTCTGGATCTTGCAATGCTTTCATTCATAAGTCTTTCGTACACTATTCTTCATCACAACTTTCAGTTTTGCTTGATTGCTTTCATATTAGACTGGTAATCTTGTGATTCTCGATACAATGACTGGTTGTTAAGGCTTCTCTTCTTTCTTGGAATCTTCATGTTCTTCCTCATGTTTTTCTTTAGCTTTTGGGTCCATGGAGTTTCTTATAGATTCCATGCCCTAAAGATTCCACTTCTTTCTTTCATCATAGGATCACAGATCTGGATGGACAACCAGGGAGACTTTAAGGCTTCTCTTCGAAGAAGACTTCTTCTGAGGTTGAACTGAGCACGTACTGTCTTTCATGATTACTACCATGGATATATACTTCATCATCTTCAATGGATCATAGGATTACCTCCCTCCTAATCCTTGCTTCATGTATGAGTGCATATAATCGACTCCCTTCGTCTAACAGAGTCCACACTTCTGTCTACATTCTTATTGCCTTCTGCAATATATAATTGGCTCTCTCTGTCTAACAGAGTCCACGCTTCCGTCTTGTTGTCTTCTACAAAACGTCATAAGTCTTTCTCCAATTTCCTCTTGATTGTTGACTTCTTTTTGTCTTTGCTTCTTCTAAGTCTCTTCATGATTTATTCAGCTTATCTTGCAATAGTTTCCACATGATTTGCTTGATGTATTTCATTCTTTCATGTATTATCCAATGATATCAATCCTTATCTTGTTGTTCTTCCATCAGTATAGTTCTTCTTGGAACACATTATCTTCCAAGAGATAGATATACAAGATCTGTACAGAGACGATGCAAACAAGATATGTACAAGGAATAAGAAGAGTATTGTTACCTTCAGAAGAAAAAGTCTCTTTCATCCTACTTAGTCTTCTTTGCAGGTTCCTTTTCTTCGGCAACTGATGCTTCGTGTTTCTCCTTCCTTTTCTTTAGCTCGGGACAATGATTCTTGTAGTGGCCATACTTTCGACAGTTGAAGAATTGTACTTCTGAAATGTCTTTCTCTTGATTTGTCTTTCTCCTTGAACCAAACTTCCTTTTGTTCCTGAAATTCTTGGATCTTGTTGTGAAGGCTTGATCATCGTACTTCTTTTGGGGTTTCTCTTTTTCACTGATCCTTGATTCTTCTTGAGCACTGCAAGTCCAAAGTTCTTCAAATGTCGGATACTCCTTCCTTGTGTTCATGCTTGCGGCAAATGCATCCCACGTCTTGGGAAGACCATTGAGTACTATGTTTACCAATTCCTTCTCTGAGATGATCTCTTCAATAGCTTGTAGTTGATCTCTTAACTGAGAGATTCTCACAAGGTATGATGGTATGCTTGTTATCGCACAGTTTGTAGATGGGAGAGATGGTTATAAGATAGAGGTCCAAACTGGCATAACAGGAACCTATCCCACCCAATGTCACCTCGATGGGAAGGTTCTTTCTCTTTAGGAAGCTGAGGCCCAGGGGAGACGTCCCCGGTGACTTGGGGTTTTGAAGAGGCAAAGGTTAAAAGGACAAAGGTAAAGTTCCCCCTTCACAGGTCACCACCTAAACAGATAATCTCGGCGAAACAGCCAATAATAAAGTGAATCCCCAATGAAGAACACCTGCCTGGAACAGAGCAATAGCAAACTAATATATGCAAGCTATATTTCAATGGGTTAGTACTTCATAAGACTATCTGGTAAATATATATGAGCAATATGGCAATAAATGTTGACGAAGTCAATGTTTATCAATAGCAATAAAAGATATAACACTTCGCCAATAAATATTGGGGCAGTGTGGCATTCAAGATAACCAATCAACACTTTATTCAATTAATGCCTAAACCACCATTCAATTGCTCTTAAAACAAGACGTTGTTGCAGTAAAGATGAAATATTCAAGTGTGACGTCAGCAACTTAGGGTTAGTGTAGTTAGGGTTTCAATTCAAAAAAAAGTTTGAGAGTGTGTTAGATTCAGTTCTACTTCAACGTTGGAGGTCTAAAGTCAGTGCCTTGAGGTTAATGGAGTCAATTTAGTAGAGGACACAAGGGTTGAAGGAGGATGGCTAAGGACTAGAGGGAAGAGTTCTGAAGTGTTGCTATGGCAGGGCCTCAGAATCAAAACCCTAGGGGAGAGAGGCTCACTCCGGTGTTGCTAAAGCAAGGCCTCGTGCTCTCTCCTCCTTCCTTAGGTTAACTTGGCAAAAACGGCTAGCATGAAAGATAAATCAAGACAAGAGAGTGTAATGAGGGAGAGTGTTTCTACAGCAAGGCTCTATCATCAAACCCTAGAAGAAAAACAGCCCAAGGTGTAGATAACCTAGGCCTGGGATGTCTCCTCCTTCTTGACCTCTAGAAAGTACGGCTAGCTTAGGGAGAAGAAGAAATGAGAGTGTAGCTATGGCTAGGCTCTTTCTTCCTTCTTCAATGGCTGAAAATTTATCTATTAGGGGACATGAGACAAGGACCTACTTGTGTGCTTGTCACCTAGGGTTTTGGTTCAGCAAATTATAAATACATGTAAGAAAATAAGACTACAACCATTCAATCAAGAAGTTTTGCAGAAAATTACTTACAATTCATCAAGAAATAACCATGCAAACCCTATTTGTGATGAAAGTTGTGATGAAGAATAGTGTAGATAACCTAGGCCTGGGACGTCTCCTCCTTAACCTCTGGAAAGTACAGCTAGCAAATAAGGGAAGAAAAGGAGAAGAGTGTAGCAAAGGCTAGGCTCTTTTCCTTCTTCAATGGCTGAAAAGTTTCTCTTTTAGGGGACTTGAGACAAGGACCTACTTGTGTGCTTGTCACCTAGGGTTTTGATTCAACAAATTATAAATACATGT
>JASDQU010102459.1:75081-204502 GCA_032191745.1 Picea mariana
AGTACAAAAATCAAAACAAAGTCCAGATCTGAAGATGATGAGTAGACAGCTTACCTAGTACAGAAACCTTACCTCTGAAGAAGTCACAGCAACCACAAGAGATGTAGAACCATTTGTATTATGCTCAGACAAGGTTCAGTTCATAGATCCACCTTATAGGTTGGATTATAATCTTTCTTGCCACCAAAGGAATAGAACCAGAAGGACTTTACGCAGTCAAACCCTCAAACAAAGTTTGCTTAAGACATCCAAAAACCTCACACGGGAAAACTGTGGACAAAACCTCACACATTAAGGGTGTCTGTGGCTTAAAGAAATACCCCACAATGGTAGAGAAGATGTCGCACCCTACAATCTCATCACAGCAACAAGAGAGAGAGGCTGCACCTCATATGCTTCACACAGCAGAAAAGAAAAGGGGGCCGCAACCTACACAGCAGACTCACCACAGCATATGGGAAGAGGGGCCGCACCCCACACAGCAAATGAGAAGAGAGGGTCGTGCCTCACACAGCAGACTTACACCAGCAGAAAGGAGGGCCGCATCACACAAACCCCCAACAGAACTTAGAAGAGGCCGCAACAAGGAGAGTCTTCACCAGCAAAAAGGGGCCGCAGCAAATCTCAGACAGGACTTCAACAACAGTGGACAAGGGCCGCAGCAAAGGAGAGATCAACGCTTACATTAGAGGCAAAGTGATACAAAAGAGTGTATTATGTGAGAGGGGGGGGGTTCTATTTATAGTTTAGGTTAGGGGTAAAGTTAAATTAAAATATCATGTTTAAATTAAACAATTTAAACATGGTATAATAAATATTTTAATTTAAACTTAATTAACCCTTAAAACAAAAATAACATAAAAACCCCAAACCAACACAAGTAAAGGTAAAGGACAAGTAAAGGTAAAGGAGGGTTAGCAAGGTGGCAATACTCATTCCTTCATTTTTCATGGTGAACTTATTACTTTATCATCATTGCATATGGGACTTATCCCTCATGTGGTTATGTCCTTCTTCAAGGAAGGTCCTGTACCAACAAAATACTTGATCGAGGATCAAGTAGCCCTAGAACTTTTTCTGGGGTCTTATCCACCAAGGTCCAAGACCAAGGATCAACCCATGCCATAAGCATGGGTACCCTGGACATTTCCAAGGGCCCTAGGCTTATCTAGGGGCTTTAGCTGCTTGGTCCTAGACCAAGAACCCTAGTCGTATATTGGGGGCCCTCTCAGGGGTCTTTACTGCTTGGTTCTAGACCAAGAACCCCAGTCGTATACTGGGGGCCCTAACAAGGGTCTTTTGCCATGGCACTGACTGTTTGTTCCCAGACCAAGTACCCCAGAATTGCACTGGAGGCCCTAGATCTCGTCTAGGGTCTTAGCCATCCTCCAGGAGAATGGCTCTTGCAGCTGCTTATAAATTTAACAATACCTACCTAGGAGGAGCAGTGTTAGGCACTTCGAAGAGGACACTTAGCCCTAGGAGCTTCGAATCATGTGATATACACCATGGAATTTTGAGGAGGAGCATTGGAGCTTAGTGACAACAATGGCACACATGTTGAGGAGAGTTGGGCATAAGAGGACATGTGACACACAGTTAAAGGAGCAGCACCTTACATGAGGACTATTGAATAGCAGACCACCGTGTAAGAGAGACCATTGGACTAACAACTTATTGGAGAGCACACCATCTTGGAGGAGGGGCATTGCGCCCAAGGAGCATCTATTAAATTTTTAATCTCAGCTAACTAAGCAATCAGATCGGATCTAATAACTATTGTTGAAATAAATAACTCTTGCATGCAGTGAAAAATAATGAGAAAAACAACCACACACAATTTCTGCTCTTCAAGATCAGTTCTTCATCAATAACATCAGAACTTACTAGAGCTCCCCTCACAGCGATAATGGCTCTAAGAAAAACTAAAACCACAAATCAAGTCTCAAACCTAAACCACGATGCCTCGATCAACGTGTTGCTGAAACTTTGAGGCCGTTGAAACTTGCACGGCTGAAACTCTACTCAGCTATTGAAACTCTATTGTTGCACTGTTGAAACTCCAACTGCTGAAACTCTGAGGTTGTCCGTACGGATCTGTACGGATCTGCTGCTGCAATAAATGCAGCCTCCTCGTATAGCATGCAACCTGTTGCAATGGATGCAGCCTGAACTCACACATGTAACTCAACTATAAGGATCTACTGCTAGAACGTGTGCACTCTGCCTTGGGATGCATGCTACATGTTTTGTCTTCTCCCCAAGCTGAAAAATCGACTCTGATTTTTCTTCTCTTCTCTCACGTGACTTGTGAAATGAAGAATGAATGTGTCTTTTCCTTTACCCATCCTGTCTTTTGTCCTGGGCGACTTACCTAATCTCAACGGTCAAGATTAGATCGTGAGATCAACGGTTCTCATTTAATTAAATCATTTAAGTGACTTTTTGCCTAAGTCACTTCATTAATTAAAAGTCACTTTACAAAAGACATTCACTTTATTAATTAATTAATAAAGTGAATCACTAGGAAAAGGTATGGATACATTTAATGACGATTTTTGCAAGTAGACACCCTTGCGAAAATACATGTCCAAGCTACAAACACTAACACTCCCTCTTAGCGAGGAAGGTATTCTCCACCACTCCAAGCTTGTTCTGAAATGGAACAAATTTGCCCCTTGCCAAGGGCTTGGTGAAAATGTATGCCAACTGCTCATTTGTAGGAATACACTAAAGTTGAACAGCTCCCTTCTGCAGTCTGTCCCTGATGAAATGGTATATGATCTCAATATGCTTAGACCTATCGTGAAACACTGGATTCTCCGAGAGTTTGATGCAACTCTTATTATCATAGTGGATCACTGTGGACTCAAGCTCCTGACCAAACAATCCTATGAGTAGCTTGCGAAGCGAGATGGCTTCACAAATAGCTAAAATGGTTGCCATGTACTCTGCCTCTACTAAACTCAGTGCTACTAAAGTCTACTTCCTGTTGAACCAAGAAACAACTGTTGACCCCAAACTGAAGCAGCACCCTGAAGTGCTCTTCTGATCTGTATCACTGCCTGCCCAATCTAAATCAAAGTACCCCTACAACCTCACTCCATCTCCACCAAGGTATTGCAAACCATATCCCACTATGCCCTACAAATATCTGAGCATGTGCTTTGCTGCCATCCGATGAACCTCCCTCGACTCCACCATGAACTAGCTCAAGGTGTTGACAGCAAAGCAGATGTCTAGTCGAGTATTGACCAGATACATCAACGAACCAATCAACTGCCTGTATAGTCTGGGATCTGCCAACTCTGAAACTGAAGAATCAATCTTCTTCAAGTTGGTCACCATAGGAGTGGCCATCGATATGCTATCATGGAATCTCTTCAGGATTTCTAACACATACTTCCCCTGTACGAGGAAGATCTCACTCGATCGCTGCCAAACCTCAAGTCCCAGAAAATAATGCATCGTCCCAATGTCCTTCATCTCAAATTCTGACGCTAGATCTGACTTGCAACCTACAATCAAACTCTCAGCACCTGTCAGAATGAGATCATCTACATACAACACCAAGATGAGGATCTCAAATCCAACCAACAAGAAGTATAGGTTGGGATCTGCCTCACTCTTGATGAAGCCCATGTCCTGCAAATATGTGTCGATCCTGGAGTACCAGCCCTGGGTGCCTATTTGAGTCCATACAAGGCTTTCTTAAGCCTGCAAACATATGTCTCCATGTCGTGGACTTCAAACCCCTATGGATGCTCAATGTATACCTCTTCCTCAATTATGTCGTTGAGGAAAGCGGTCTTCACATCCATCTGATGAATGCTCCAACCCATCTTAGAAGCTATAGAGATAATTGCTCGTATAGAGGAGTATTTGGCTACAGGAGCAAAAGTCTCCTCATAGTCTACTCCCTCTCTCTGAGAAAAACCACGAGCCACAAAACTGGCCTTGTACTTCTCCACACTGCCATTTGTTGCATGCTTGACCTTGTAAACCCACCTGGAAGTCACAACTGACTTCCCCTCTGGTCTCGACACAATCTCCCAGACATCATTGCGCATGATGGAGTTGTGTTCTTCCACCATGGCATCTCGCCATACCTGCTAGTTGGTTGCTTCCTCATAAATAGAAGGCTTTGAGTCTAGGATGTTGGTCATCAAAACCATATACTGCGAAAACTTTCGCGGAGGTCTACTCTTCCTGAAGGTGGACCTGGGAGGCTCAACATGCTCCCGAGCATCCTGTAAGGTCTGCTCAAACCACCTGGGTCTTCTGACTGAAGTCGAAGGAGCTAACTGCTCCTCCACCTCCACTAGAGTCTGGCTCTCTAAACTGGAAGTCTTTTCTCTCAGAACTGTCTTTGGAACCACCCTCTATGATCCCTCTGCATCTACTGGCAGGTCCTGAGATTTCCTAGATGCCAAGTTCTCCTCGAACTTGACATCTCGACTCACCATTGTCTTGCGTTGATCTGGCAAGAACACCAGTAGGATTTCGAATCCTCGCTATACCCCACCAAAATGCCCCTCTGTCCTGAGGGTTGCAACTTTGTCCTCTTCTTCCCAGGAATGTGGATGTAGACTGGACAACCAAATATCCTGAGATGTCCTATCTTAGGTCTGCTACATGTGAATGCCTCCTCTCCTCTGGAGTCTTCCCCTCCAGTATCTGATGTGGACTCTTGTTCTGCAAATACACAGTTGTATTGCAGGCCTCTGCCCACAAATACATAAGCAAACTCTGGTCATGCAACATGGCCTTCACCGCACTGATGATGGTCCTGTTCTTCCTCTCTACAACCCCATTCTGCTGAGGGTTGTAGGCCATTGTCTTCACCCTCTTGATCCCTACATCCTTGCAAAAATCAAGGAACTCTATAGAGGTGTACTCACCCCCGTTATCAGTCCTCAAAGTCTTGATCTTCCTTCCTGTCGTGTTCTCCACCTGAGCTTTGAAAGCTCGGAAGTGACTGAAGACCTCATCCTTGGTCTTCGTGAAGTAGATCCAGGACTTCCTAGAGAAATCATCAATGAAGGTCACATAGTAGGATGTGCCCTTCACTGAAGCTACTGACATTGGCCCCCCAACATTTGAATGGATCATATCCAAGATGCCCTTGGATCAAGTCTCACTGCTAGGAAAGGTTGCCTTGACATTCTTGCCAAGTGCGCAGCCTTTGCACATCCCCTGCTAGTCCAGACTGAATTCTGGAAGCCCAATGACCATCTGCCTCAGTAATGGTAGAGCTCTGTGATGATAATGACCCATCCTCCTGTGCCACAAATCGCATAAGCTCTCACTGGTGTGCAACAATGCTTGTGCAAGCTGGCCATGAATTCTATAAAAGTTCCCATCCCGAACTCCAATCCTCACAGCAATGCCTAGACTAACTCCCTCTGGGCGAATGAAGATCTACCCCCTCTGAAAGTTAACCTCATAACCTTTGTCCTCCATGGCTGAGATGGACAACAGGTTCTTCTTCAGACTAGGTACGTATAGTACCTCATGCGCATCAAAGGATCCTCCAGACTGGATACTTGGTCTCATCACCAAGTTCTATGTAGAGATCTGAGCCATCCTCTAATATGTTGTTGAATAGCTCACTATCCTCTGTCATGTAGCGAGATGCGCCACTGTCCAAGTGCCATGCACCCTTGGGAGTGGTGCTGGTAGAAAGACAAGAAACAAATACACAGTAACTCTCGAACTTGCATGCAAACTCGCTCAATTGGGTATCTGTTGATGCTGCAACTGCTGACGGTTTCCCTCTGCCTTTCTTCCTCTGCGGACACTGAGAGGCGAAGTGGCCATTCTTATGGCAAATATAGCATTTGATCTTGCTCATATCTCTCTTCTATCCTGATTGTTGTCCCTCTCCCTGACTATCAACCTTCTTGGAAACTTTGGCTTTCCCTTTTTTTGGTTTTGCTAACCAATGCCTAGTTCTCATCTGTTGAACCTTCTCCCTGCTTGCCAAATCTGGACTCTTTACGAGCCTCCTCCTGAATACAGTCATCCCAAAGTCTCTCCCACTTGGGAAGTTTCTCTTTGGCACATATGCCCCTGATGAATGGCTCCTGTGACTTGGAAAAACCATTCAAGGCAACAGTCACTAACTCTGCATCAAGAACTGTTTCACCTACAGTTGCAAGTTGGTCACGGATCTAAGTGATCCTCATAAGGTAGCTGGTCACATTGTATGAAGAGGACATTCTACATTCTCTAAGCTTTGCTTTGAGGATCATCTTGCGACTCATGTTGTCACTTTGAAAGAGTGACACAAAGGCATCATACATCTCCTTAGATCTGGTATTTTCTGCAACATGCGAAATGAGATGATCCTTGATGGCTTCAAGGATCACTCTTTGTGCCTCGATATCCTTCTTATCCCAAGCTACCTGCACTTATGGGTTTACCACTGCCGGCATACTCGTTGATGTTTGCACTAAAGCTACAGGAGGGTTTATGACGGCATCCCACAAGTCTTGTTCCTTCAAGATCACTAAGATTCTTGCCTTCCATGGCAGAAAATTTGAAGCCCCATCTAGTTTGTCTTCAACCTTCCCACTCGTTACTAACATGGTTGATCTGAGTTGTACACAATAGATCTGCCTTGTCATTTTAACCTGTTGAAGATATCTGCATTGAATACAATAGATCTGCTTTTCTCTCAGAGCCAAAGCTTTGATACCATGTTAAATTTTTAATCTCAGCTAACTAAGCAATCAGATCGGATCTAATAACTATCACCGAAATAAATAACTCTTGCATGCAACAGAAAATCATAAGAAAAACAATCTCACATAGTACACAAAATCTCTGCTCTTCAAGATCAGTTCTTCATCAATAACATCAGAACTTACAAGAGCTCCCCTCACAGGGATAATGGCTCTGAGAAAAACTAAAACCACAAACCAAGTCTCAAACCTGAACCACAGTGCCTTGATTAGTGTGTTACTGAAACTCTGACGTCGTTGAAACACGCCCGACTAAAACTCAGTGTCGTTGCGCTGCTGAAACTCTGAGGCGATCCGTACGGATCTGTACAGATTTGCTGCTGCAATAAATGCGAACTCCTCGTATAGCATGCAACCTGCTGCAATGGATGGGGCCTGCACTCACACGTGTGACTCAGTTGTATGGATCTGTTGTTGGAATGTGTGCACTCTGCCTTGGGATGGATGCTACCTGTTTTGTCTTCTCGCCAAGCTGAAAAATCAACTCTGATTTTTCTTCTCTTCTCTCACGTGACTTGCGAAATGAAGAATGAATGTGTCTTTTCCTCTACCCATCCTGTCTTTTGTCTTGGACAACTTACCTAATCTCAGCGGTCAAGATTAGATTGTGAGATCAATGGTTCTCATTTAATTAAATCATTAAGTGACTTTTTTGCCTAAGTCACTTCATTAATTAAAAGTTACTTTACAAAAAGACATTCACTTTATTAATTAATTAATAAAGTGGATCACTAGGAAAAGGTAGAGATACATTTAATGACGATTACCGCAAGTAGACACCCTTGCGAAAATACTTGTCCGAGCTACAAACACTAACAGCATCATGCATGGAGAGTGTATGATCTTGAGGGTTGGATAAACCCTTTGTGTGACATGTGTATATTCTTGTATTGTAAAGAACTCCATGTCGGGTTCCCTTGTTGGTTACTTGTATGGACATAAGTCCTTGTTTTATGTTAGCCTCCCTTAACTACTCTATATATAAAGGGAGGAAATAGCTCTTGTAATCATTATGATCATTGTATTCTATTCTATCTTTGTAATTGTCTTGCAAAGTTTTGTAGGGAGCAAAATGCTAGGGTTAGTGAGTAAACCTTAGGAGAAGACAAGAAGAAAAGAGAGATGTCTTGAATGTTCTTGGAGAGACTGCTCTTGTGAGATGCTAGGGTTTGTTGTTGTGAAACGCTAAGGTTTTTGCTATGCAAGTAAACCCTAGAGAAGAACATGATGGAGGAGGTGATGATGATTTGTTTTGTGGCCCTTGTTGTAGTACTAGGGTTCCAATTCTAGTAGAAGACACGAATAGAAGAGCTAACAACTCAGCTGATTTTGTAGCTTTGTTCTTGTGAGATGCATGGAGGCTAGGGCAAGATCATGTAGAGCCTAGCTTGATGAGTCTTGAGCTTGGTGCGATGTTTACTTGGAAGAAGATTGGGTTATTGTATTCTTGAAGTTTCATGGAGGTCTTGGAGCTTGTGTTGATGCAAGAGTTGAAGACCTAGGGTTTGAAGACTCAAACCTTAAGATGGACATGTAGACTTGGAGGCTAGAGATAGAGTTGTCTTGCCATGTACTTGTGTGATGCAAGATGGCTTGAGTTTGTAAAACCTAAGGAAGACAAGAGCGCTAATGTGAAGAACTTGTGTCATACAAGCTTGGTGTATGTGTCAAGGAGGACTTGTAGTGTTGATACTTGTTGAATTTAATGCAGCTGCAAAAGCCATTCTCCCTGGAGGATGGCTTAAGACCCTAGTTGTGGACTAGGGCCCCCAGTACACTCCTGTGGTTCTTGGTCTAGGACCAAGCAGTTAGAGCCATGGCAAAAGACCCTTGTAAGGGCCCCCAGTAAATAACTGGGGTTCTTGGTCTGAGACCAAGCAGTAAAGACCCTTGAGAGGGCCCCCAGTAGATAACTGGGGTTCTTGGTCTGGGACCAAGCAGTAAAGACCCTTGAGAGGGCCCCCAATAGATGACTGGGATTCTTGGTCTGGGACCAAGTAGTTTAAGACCCTAGATATGTCTAGGGCCCCTAGATGTGTTCCAGGGTACCCATGTCTAGAGCATGGGTTGATCCTTGGTCTTTTACCTTGGTGGATAAAACCCCAGATAAGTTCTGGGGCAACCTGATCTTTGATCAACTAGTTCTTGGTGTAATACCAAGATTTCTTGGTGTGTGATCCTCTTCTTTTCTTCCAGGATGGTCCACAGGACCTAGGAGAGATTTTGAAGAAGGGCATGACTACATGAGAGATGTATCCCATATGCAGTGATGATAAAGTTAATTGGTCACCTTAAGAATTATATGGACATGTGTTGCCACTAAGTAAACCTCTCCTAAACCCCACCCTTGGTTTTTGAGCTTGAGTTTGATTGGGGGTTTGTATTTTTGTTTTAGGAATTAATATGAAAAATATTAATTAATGTTTAATTATAACATATTAAATTAATATTTATATTAATTAAATATGTTATTTTAATTATATTTTTTATTAGCCTAACCCTAGCCTAAAAATATAAATAAGAACCCTCCCCCTTCACTATTCACTTACACTCACTCATTATTTTCTCTCCAAAGAGTGGTGGATTGCTCTATGAGTGCTGCGGCCTCCTTGTGACAGTATAGCGGCCTCCTTGTGACAGTACAATTCAGCCTCTCCATTGTTTTGCTGCCAGGTCCCTTCTATGATATTTGTGTTGCTGCTGTGTGTGTTGAGGGTGAATGAATCTCTGCTGGGAAGTGTTTTTGCTGCCACCCTCCTTGACTGTTGAAGCAGGCCCTCCCTTAAGGGCCAAGGCCACCTTTTGAGCAGATCTAGGCCGTGGCCCTACTACTGGGTAGTTAGGGTTTGATTTAAGACTGTCGTCCTGATCTGAAGCTTCAGTCCTATTTTCATGGGTTTTGGGTTTGTTTGTGTGAGGTTTTTCATGGTGGCATATCAGTCCTATTTTCTCTTGATAAGAGATCTAACCCTTGAGGTAGATCCATGACTCAAAGACTTGTCTGAGAATACTTCAGTGGCTTATTATCTCTCATAGTTGTCATGCTCTACTTCATTACAGAGGTAAGTTTATCAAGAGATAAGTTGTTCTATTACATTGTTTACATTTAGATCTATTGATCAGCATGCTGTGATATTATTGTCTAGTTCAGATTTACTCAATGTACATGCTCAGAAATGTTTACCTAGTCTAGATCTATCTACTGTGCATGCTCAGATATTTATTCCACTGTTTAGATCTGACTCAGAAATACTTCTCCAGTTCAGATCTGAATGTTTTGATCATTCAGGAATAAATCCTTTGTTTAGATCTAACTCAGAAATTCTACTACAGTTCAGATCTGGTTGTTTTATCATTCAAGAATAAATCTATTGTTTAGATCTAACTCAGAAATTCTACTATAGTTCAGATCTGGTTGTTTTATCATTCAAGAATAAATCTATAGTTTAGATCTGACTCAGAAATACTTCTCCAGCTCAGATCTGATTGTTTTGATCATTCAGGAATAAATCTTTTGTTCAAATCTAACTCAGAAATTACTTATAGTTTAGATCTGTTTGTCTTGCTTACTCAGAAATAATTTTATATAGCTTAGATCTACTTTCAGTTCTACTGTCTTACTACATTTCTGATCTGATTTTGCTTTAGCTTATTATGCTCTTGCTGTCCTGTCTAATAGAAAAATTTTAAAGAGAGTATTTTTCTGTCTTCTTTACTATTTCTAACAATACTAGCTTGTTGAGGATCTTTGGTGGACTGACCAGCACTGGTTGGGAGTGATTCCTAGCTAAGAGTTGGTGTCTATGGTTTTCTTATGGTTTCCCTAGCTATGGTTTGGAGAACTTAAGTTGTACCAGCATTGTGATAAAGCTGTGGTATGTACTAGTACTTCAGCTTTTACAAATATCTGAAATTTCCAGCAGTCCAAATTTTGTGTACTTGCAGATTTGATTTTCAGCGTATGTTATCTTCATGATTGAGTAGTATTTAGCCCTGGTTATGTATGCTGATTTGACATAGCATAGAGTTGAATTGGTTAAATAATTTAACACATATCTACAAGATAAAAGAGCAGATTTGCTGTCGTTATAATCTGCTGTAATAAGACATTTCAGATATGTTATATGCTTGGAAATTGTAAAGTGTGACTTAAGGGCTGTAGCTTTATGGTATTGAAGTACACTAGTTCAGCGTTTATTTTCTTGGGCTGCCTTGTGATTTGGGTTCAAGAGAAGTGAAGCTTTGGTTGGGAGTGATTCCCAGGTAGGGGTTGGTGGCTAGGGTTTTAACTTTTCTTGTGGTTTCCCTAGGGTTTTCTTGTGGTTTCCTAGCTAGGGTTTGGAAAGCTTGACTTGTACGAGCTTTGTGATAAAGCTGTGATATGTACTCCTACTTCATCTTTTATATATATGAAATTTCCAGCTGTCCAAATTTTGTGTACTTGTAGATTTGATTTTCAGTTTATGTTATCTTCATGATTGAGTAGATTTCAGCCCTAGTTATGCATGCTGATTTGACAAAACATAGAGCTGAATTGGTTAAGTAATTTAACACATATCTAGAAGACAAAGGAACAGATTTATTGCTGTTATAATATGTTGTAATAAGACATTTTAGATCTGTTATATGCTTGGAAAATGTGCCATAAGGGCTGTAGCTTTGTGGTATTGAAGTACACTTGTTTAGTGTTTATTTTCTTGGGCTGCCCTGTGATTTGGGTTGAAGAGAAGTGAAGTACTTGCTACTGTAATTTAATATTTCAGATCAGCCGTAATGCTGAAAGTTGACAGGAAATGATTTGGGAAACCTCAAGGTTCAAGTGAAATTTATGAATTTGCATTAAAAGTCAAATTTCCAAAATTTCTACACTAGACAGCAGTCTTCTAAAGTCTTTCGCTTTCATTGCATAATTGCAACATTGGCATCTCAGAGTCCTTCATTGCCACCATCATGAGGCTTTATGAGTTTGTGGTGGGCCAATTTCAAACAACACATGGTTTCACCCACTTTGTATTCACACTAGATGTACCTGCTTTAGTCCTATTGACATACTTTTCCGGTCATTTGTTGGACATTAATAAAATTATCTTAACTTATTTTTGTTAATTTCTAAAACCTAGCATGCTGAAATTTAAAGCCAATAATGTTATCTACCCAGAAATTATTTTCACTGCTGATATAACTTCTGAAATTATGCAGAAAATTTACAGCTGAGTTTTTAATTTAAAATGCACAGCAAAAGCAACATAAAACCAAGCACATATAAAACATGGACACCAGAAAATACCCCCGAAACCCCAGGTGGGGAAAAACCAGCAAAGAGGGGCTTTTATTGGGCTTCTGAGAAAAAATATTATAGCAGCAATCAAAACAGAAATTTCTTACAGGAAATTTCTTCCAGCAAAATGCCCTCTTCTTGGCTGTACGGCCTAGGCAAATCTGGGCTGTACGGACCAGCTCTTTTCTCCCTGTATGGCCCAGGTACGGCCCAAAAGAACTCAGCCAGTACAGCCTGCTTGAGTTCAGCCCTGTGCGGCCCTTCTGCTGCTGGCTGGTACGGCCCTGTGTAGCTGGCTGTGTGGTACAGCCCAAACTCAGCCTTGGTTCAGCTGCACAGTCTGGCCAGAAACTCGGCCTGCTCACCCTGTCCAATTTGGCCCTTGACTCGGCCTCCTTAGCTGCCCAGAGTCAACCCCTTCTCTCAGCTGCTTGCCCTCTCTTCTTTTCTCACCCAAGCGCCTTCTTTCTCTTGCCCAAATGAGTGTGTGTCCTCTCACCCTTCAGCCTCCTTTTATCACTAAAACTCACTTTTAATGAGTCTTCTAGAAGCCTCCAAAATTCCGTATCAAATGAAAGATGACTCAATAATATTTATCAGTTCAAGAAAAAAGAGCTTCCTACATTTTTTCACAGTAAAGTTTTAGATACAAACCAGCCACGGCAACAGAATAAACATAGAGCCAATCCAATGCAATGCACCCTTGCAATCCTGTCATGGCATGAATTCAGTCTGCCAGTAACAGCCAGGTATCCCACAGGACCAAAGTGATCAATGTTTTCAGGAATGTCAACGTAGGTTGAATTGCTTCTAAATTGAAAAAAGCAATTGCAATCATATTACCATCTTATATTATTAGCATATTACTTGGAATAATGTGATAAGCAATTTGTTTATAATAATATCACCATAGCATATTTCCAATAATCTGAACTGGAAAAGCATCATTATAAGCTATCAAATAGAAGAAAAGAGAACAGCAGCAGTTTCAAAATAGAAAATACTACATTTCCTCCTGAGGCAAAATGGAGATTTCGGTGCGGCAGGAGCAGGAAGAGTCATCCTTGACCCCCGAGGAAATACCGAAGTGTCATATGCCTGGAATATAGGGACAGCATCAAACAATCGAGCTGAAGCATATGCTGCACTTAAGGGTACTCAAATAGCTGTGCAACGAGGTATACACTCTCTTACAATTCTAGGGGATTCATCGGTCACCATCAGAAATTTAAGGCGCAATCAAACTCCAACGGATCATCGTTTGTGTGCCATCTATGCAAGGATCCAACAGGAAATCAAAGGGTTCCAGTTCTTAGAATCATTTCACATTCTGCGAGAAAATAATCAAGATGCCAATTACCAAGCAAATCAAGCCTTAACAAAAAATTGGGGTGACTTAGAGGTTAATGGTACCACCCTTAATCAAATTATTCCATGATTGGTTGTAGAATTGGGTTAAAAACGCTCGCACCAAATCCTGAGGACATTAAACAAGAACATGGCATGGGGACAGGTGCATGGCAGGCACCACCCCCAAGCACTCGTAAGCAAGTCTCTCTTGATCTCACTTATCGATTATCTCAGCGCTGGTGTATGGAAGCATGTGGGAAGGTAACCATCAGCAGAAGTACGAAGGGCCAAAGGCATCATTCCCGCAGGTGGATGGAACTGCAAAGTAGCTTCCACATTTGATGCCTCATGTGTCCACGTGAGAATAGTTTGGATTGCCATGCGTTGGTCATCTCCAGGATGGCAGAGGTTAAGCATAAGAAGGGTGGCAGGGACAGAGTTCATGGCACAAATTGAAAGGGCCTCGTTTCACAGGTTACAGTTTATCACTGCTTTTTCTTGTCCCAAACCTTGGGTTGTCACCAGGTTAAAAATATAGAGTGGGGAAACAATTGGAGGGAGGCGTTTCAGTGGATGGAAGAAGAATTGGATGGTCTATGCGTCTCAGTACAAACTCTCCAAATACATGTGAATGGTATAGCTAGTCAAACTCTCTCCTTGTTGGAATTTAAGAGACAGCAAAGGCAGACTATTCAGCAACTGCAAGATGAAGGAAATGCCATCAGACACCAGCTGGAAGAGGTCAAGGCTAAGTTGGAACATGTTAGTGAATCAGCCAATTCACGCAATGCAGCAACAGATTCTACAAACACAAGGAAATCTTGCATGCTGGTCCCTGGATTCAAATGCACCAGTCTCAGGCTTTGATGAAGATACTCCAGACAGTAGGGGTTCGCCTTTACAGTTCTGCATGCTCTTTTTTTGCATTTTGCTACAGGGGATCTTCTATAAATATTTTACTGTGAAATATAGTAGACTGTTAGACAAGTTTAAGGAACAGTAGTTGTGAACTCTGCTGTAATTCTTATATTCACTTGTTCCTCTTCTGGACAGCTGCTCTGGCTTTGATGTTCTTCTCCTGTGCCTACAGGCACAGTTTATTTTAAATAAATGTTTCCCCTGTTCTGGTTTACAAAAAAATGGAGATTTCAAACAAATGAGAAAGCAGTCAAACCTTAGCCCTGGTTTTGAAGGTAAGAAAGATGGCTATCTAGCATAATACTACTCATAAGTGCAGCATCCCACATTTTGTTTTCTGTTATTTCAGTGCTGATTACGGAGCTACACAGAAATCTGATTTGAAAAACAGCACCTTGTTGAGTTAATTTCTGGTGGAGAAGAGCCATAGACGCCTCTTGAAATATCACCATCCTCAACATCCACATCAGCATCTTCATCGCTGCTATCAAAGTCATCATCAAATGCACGCATCACAAATGGTTTTCTGCTTCTCCCAAAGTCTGCCACTGTGGACAAGTCTCGACATGAAAAGCTGCAGAAAATTAGGCACAAGTATCAAACAGGTTAGAGAGACATGAGCAAGAAATCACCACCCTACCTAAAAATATATCAAGAAAAAACTTATCTTTAGAAATAGAAAGCATAAGTGTACAAGCTGTTTCTATTATAAATTATAATTGAATTAATTTATACAAATCACCAAAGCATTGTTCTAAGGCTGCAAACCATTAGCCAGTTACAGCAAATGCAAATTTATGTGTGTCACCAGACTCATCCACAACAGTATTACCAATTTTCAGTTAACAGAAAAAGTCGTTGAAATCCACTGCTAGTCAACAGCTCAATGGAATTAGAACTACAATGTCTGTTAACCTTAAATCATTTGACCCTTTCAAAAAAGCACTCAAACATTGCTGTGCTTGCTACATGCTCTCAACTATACCAATAACTAGGGTACATAGATCATACATTGAACCGCTTCTTGAACAAGGTTTGTTTTCTGGTAGCAAAGGAATACTGTACTTCTCTTCAATGGCCTCTAGTTCAGTTTTAAGTTCATCTAATGTCCAGTCAGGATCAGGATCAAATGATACTCCGCGAGCATTCTTCAAGGGCAAATCCAACTTTAAAGGGCTTCTGTGTAGATCAAAATTGAAAAACGACAGGTAAGTAAAGAAAATAAATAGAACTTACAAGCACAAAAATTTCTGGACTGCAAACTATTCTACAAAAGCCAAAGTAATTCCTGATCTAGTGCACAAAACTCTTAAATCTGACAAAATTATATTAGCTTATCATTTTTTATCAAAGTGTAACAACTGACTCTGACCTCGGAAAAAAAAAAACAACTGACTCTTAAAGAGGTTTTTTACTATGTAGCCAGGGTGCATGCACCTAACTCCTGGGGTGAACACACTGGGTGTGGGATCAGGTAGGTCCATCCCGCACATAGGTGCAGAACAGCACACCACAGCCTGTCAAGGGACACGGGGTTCAAAATTTAAACTTTTACTTTAAACTTTTATATTTACATCTTTGAATTTTGAACTTTAAATTTTGCACCCTGGCTACATAGGTTTTTCCCAAAATTTAGAAACTTGGTTTACTTTGTGAGAAGACAGCTTCTCTAGATATTAAACATAACATCTATGGAAGCAGCCTATAAATTTGCCTTTATTTAAATAGCATCCAGTTAACTAAGGTACAATCTTTCATGAGCAATGCTTTGACTTCCCAAAATAACAGAATCAGGGAGTGTTCATGGAGCTGATTATGCTAAAATAAGAAGCTTTCCAAAAGATTATTAAGGTGATGAAAATTTAACAGCAATACAGCTAGTAGATCACAGTTACCAAGTTCGAGTTCAAATTTGATACGTTAAAAAAAATAGTAATAATAGTAATAAATTAATTAATTAAAAAAAATAATGGATAGGAAAATTCCAGTTTGAAATCATTCGGTAAAAATTCGGATAGGAAAAACTCAGACTGTTTTTATTTATTTATATGTTGAGATTCACGAATTCAAATGAGAAAAAAATCATTTTTTTGTGTGCTAGTGTGATATTCATTATAACAATCATTAAGAAATGTGCAGCATGAAGACTAAGTGATTTATGACACGACGGCGCACAATAGAGGAAGAGAGCCACCAGGTGAAGGAGAGAGAGAACCATATGTTGTGCAATGGAAGAAGACAACCACCAGATGAAAAAGGATTCAAGCCACCTGGTGAAAATAATGCCCAGCACAACCCCATGGAGAGAGACAGTAGTCACATCCATGAATTAAAAGGGGGTCATACAACAGCCGTACAAATGACGGCCATATGGATGGGGGTTGCACGACCCCCATTGAAGCTATCTCTGTTGCAAATGATTCTAAAGTAAATGTTAACAGACGCAATCTGAGCGATCCCTCTCCCAAATCATCACGGGCAGGTGGAATCAAATTTGAGGAGGTCGATCCATAGTTAATCCTCTCTGTGAGTGGCAAGTATATTCTAGATGCATTAAATCCTAGGATCATGGTCCCATCCAGGAATTTATCCAGCTTGTTGATCCGGAGCCAACGTGATTTGTAGTTCGCTTTCTCAATGGGAGCTTGGCACTTCATGCTCGGCCTTTCTTTCTGGATATGGAGGTGCAACAGAAAGTGCCCATGGAGACTGCCTTGCTATACAAGTGGATCCTGCATTTTGGTTCTAGTGTGGTTGTGAAGGAGGTCATTCTGATGGCAATGGAGAGCCCTATGAAACCCCAAGAGGGTGTAGAATATTTCATTGATCGTGGCCCTTCTAAGGTGATGGAGAAGGAACCCCACATTGTTTCTAGATCATCTACCCCAACCGATGCACCTCCCTTAGTCCAAGGTGTTGAGGTGACTGCCAGCGTACAACAACCCTTGCCTTCAACCAAGGTAGTAGAGGTGCATGCAATCCTAATTCAAAGCCTAGTCTTTATGATGGGGTTGCAAAGACACAATCCATTCCTAAGCCTAGTATCATTCAACTAAAGCAACCTGATCAAGAGGAGGATTTTAATTTCTTCATGAATTGCAATAAGGAATATGAACAGGGTCACCAGAATACTGAACGTAGGGGACTTATTGTGTTTTTCTGCAACAAATGCCAAATGAAGATGCCTTCGACAAGTGAATTATTTTGAATCGGCAAACTAAAGAGATCTCTTTACACTCTTACTAGGGCATGTGATCCAAGTATCTTTGTCTACTTTTTAATTTGGATGTTGCTCGAAATGTCCTCCAGTACGGCAAATGGAATATTGTTGATTTGTTGGCCTACGTGCAATCCTGAAGGTTCGATTTCAACCTTGATGACAATTCTTAAGGCCACCACCCTTTGTGGCTTGAGTTTCACTGACCTCATCCAAACCTTTGACCTTTTGTGGACCTATTTGCACAATATTTTGGTAAAGTCTTGATACCAAATGGTCGTCGTAACTCTTTCAGAAGTGAACCCTAGGGTTTGTGTCGAGGTGGACTTGAAGCATAAGCTTCCACTGTTTATTTCAGTTTTTATCGCTAATGGGGTTTGCCAACAAAAAGTCCATTACTTGAATCTTCCCAATCCCTACTTAGCTTGTCAAGCTCAAGACCATCTTATCCGTAACTGCCCTCACCACAACCTAGGCTTGAAAAGCCCAAGGAGTCTTTAGTGCCCAAGATTGATCCCCCCTCTAACCCTACCCCTCCATCTATTCATGACCCGGGTCCTCGACAAGAGGTACCCCCTCCCCAAGCCCCTTATCCCTCATCCACCGTGAAAAGTAGTTAGAACAAGCCCTCATCCCATTCCTCAGCAATAGCCCAACCCCAACGTTTTGTGCCTAAGACTATGGAAACTAAAGGAGGTTGGACATTGCAAACAAGAGGAAAGAGCCCTAGTCTCCTTCTTGAGCAAAGCAGCAGCTTAGGGACACAAAGCCAAAATCGCGATCAAAATCCTATTAGGATGCAACTATGCGCTCACCTGAGAGACGTCCATTGCAATTGGGTGACTTCGTATCTAGCAACAATTTCAATAGCCTAAGCATGGGGTTAATAGCTAAATGAAGTTGTCTCTTGTGTCATGGAATGTCAAAGAGATGATTATCCCAAGTAGGGAGATGTATGGTTGAGATATGTTGTGGAAAGCCAAACCTTATGTGTTTTCCTTCAATAAGTTAAGTTTGTTGGTTTTGAGATGCAATGCCATATGAATTTCTATTGGAGAGGCCCCTGTTGGACTTCAAAGCACTCTCATGGGAGTGGTGGGGTTGATCTATCTCTTTCTTCTTTTCTACAAAGCCTCATAGCTAGGCATGGTGTTGACCCATCATACAGATGCATACGGGTTACTATCTTGATCCAGGATAAGTTAGTTCGTTTTTTCTTTATTTATGCCCCTAATGCTAGTTTGGACAATTGTTCTCTTTGGGATTGGATGGCTTCTTCTCTCCCAGTTGCAAAATGGAGTATAGGTGGGAATTTTAATATGGTTGAGCGGTTCGAGAACAAGGATAACAGTTCTAGCAACGTCATTTATGGTTTGGAGAAGTGGGCATGGTCCCATTACAAGGTTGCTTTACAGATGTTCAACCCCAATTGGAGACAAAAAAGGATTCAAACTGAGGATGGGTCACATGGAATAACTTTCAATGGGGCAAAGATAGGGTACAGGCACAACTAGATTGTTCTTATGGGCCCCATGATGAGATGGCTTTCTCTAAAAAGCTCTGCATAATTGATGTATTCATAGATATGACCAGCGTTAATCACTTACACTTTCAAACAGCTATCTCATTTGGGAATCATAATGATTTTACTCCTTTCCTCTTCAAGTTCAATGTCTCTCATATGGAATCTCCTAATTTCAAAACCTCAATTCATTGGATTTGGAATCTTTCCACTCGGCCATAAGTGGTCATAGGGTGGATGATTTGGTGGGATGCAACCCTCTCTCATACGGTTAAATTTGTGTGAGGTTGGGGTCGACTGATTGCTCGCAAGAGGAGGTAGGAGTTAAAGGAGGCTCAAAGTCAGCTAGAAGAGGTTCATAATTTCTTGGAGGAGGATTTGCACCATACCTAGCTCCACAAGGAAGCAACACAATGGGAGATTGTAGTCCAGAGAAGGAAGGAATATATTGCTAGGGGAGCTAGGGTTCGAGCTCGTCTCCAATGGATTAATGAAGGGGATGTAGTCTCTAAATTCTACTTTGATTTTCTGAAGTGCAAAGTCTCTACTGATCAAATCCTAGGACTCCATCGAGAGGATGGATCATTGGAGTAGGACACATCCGAGACTAGACGCTTGTTAAGTTTTCCTTTTCAATGCATCTTCTCACCCTATTAGCTTTCAAAGTTTGTTTTCAAAGCCAAGCGAACGTGTCATCAAGCAGACCCCAGAAAGGTTAGTGTGGTGGATCAAGATCAACAGGATGTTGTGCTTTCCAAGGAAGACCTCTTTGCAACTCTATCCTCTATGATGAATGGTAAGTCTCTCGGTATTTATGGACTGCGTTATAATTTTTTTAAGGCATGTGGGATACAGTTGGAGGAGACCTATGTTGCATGACCAATGAGGCTTTTTCTTTGGGTAATTTGACAGCCTCTCTTAACCAAGGTGTTATTAAGTTAATTCCAAAGAATGCTTCCCACAATTCTACTAGGGGTTGGAGACCCATTACTCTTCTTAGTGTCTCCTATAAAACTCCAACTAAGGCTCTTGCACTTCATATGCAAGGAGTTGCCTCGCAGATTGTTCAAGAGGAGCAAACTAGTTTTGTACAGGGCAAATTCATTCTTGATATTGTTATTTATGTGTGGGAGACCATGGATTGGGCTAGGGAGACTGGCTAGGATTCCTTCCTTCTTAAGATTGATTTTGACAAAGCTTATGATAGGGTTGATTGGTCCTTCATCACACATATGCTCCAATCATCAATGACTTGATTTTGGCCCCAAGTGTGTTGCAATGGTGCAAACACTCTTTTCTAATGCTTCGGTAATTATTTTATAGCATAACACTCTAATTGAATGCATCCCATTGCATCACTCAATCAGACAAGGTTGTCCTCTTTCCCCTTACCTTTATGTTCTAACTATCGATGCCTTGGGGTATTTATTGGAGTCGGCAAGTATGCAATGGAGAATTTGTGGTATCTCTCTCCCAAATGGGTCGGAAATTATCAACAAGTATTTTGTTGATGATTCTCTTCTTTTGGTGTATTTGGATCGGGATTCAATCCAAGCTACTATGGGGTGTTTGGATACTTTATGTTGCACTTTTGGAGTTGAAATCAGTGATAAGAAAACAGATTTTTGGCTGGTTGGGCTTGATGATCCTCCTAGTTGGATTCCTTGTCTATGGAATTGGGTCAAACCTAGAGAGATTATTTGCTATCTTGGGATCCCTTTTGGTATTGGACTCTCCATTGTTGATATGTGGAACTGGGGTCTTGAGTGGTTGCAGTATAAGGATCTCCCCTTGGTCGGGAAGCTTACAATAGTCTCACGTATTCTCCAAGCCTCGCACATCTACTACATCTCTTGTTGGCTCCTGAACATGGCTCAATGCAAGAATGGAGCAGATTCTCGGATCCTTTCTTTGGTCCAAGTATGGTGGCGACCGAAAACTTCCTCTGGTTCCTTGGGACATCTGCATTATGCCCAAAGACAAAGGTGGTCTTGAACTTATCAAACTGGCAACTCATGAACGTATCTTGGTTGTGAAGTCAATAGTTACATGCCTTGAGGGATCCACACCTTGACAGATTCTCTTGCATCGTTAGTTTCAGACTACTCAACATCTACTTTTGATCTGAGGCCCCTTTGGGTTGTGTGATATCATCTTGTCCCCTTAGCTATTTAAGGTGTCTAGTTCAATCATCTATCGAAGCATTAGGGACGCTTGAAGGTTTGTCGCTCATTTGGTCATATGGAACTTCTCTAGGAGTCATGCAAGATGGGATTTGACGTGGCATTGGCGGTGTATTTTTTAGTGCCCCCGATTTTAGGCTCACCAGCTACGAAAGAAGGGGGTCTTCTTTTGGAGGGATCTTTGGGACTTCACATCCCGAGATTGGAAGGATTGGAGAGAGTTAGCCTAACAAAAAGCTCTTCTTTCCTCTTGGGAGACTTGGAGGTTTGTCACTCCTTTGGTCAAATGGAACTTCTCTGGAAGTTGTGCAAGATGGGATTTGGCATGGCATCCTCTTTTGCACTAGCTAAATCAAGGGTGGTGTATTTCTGAGTGCCCTTGATTTTAGGCTTGTCAACTAAGCAAGAAGGGGGTTTTCTTTTGGAGGGATCTTTGGGACTTTACATCCAAGGATTAGAAGAATTGGAGAGAGTTCGCCCACCAAAAGGCTCTTCTTTCCTCTAATAACCCAACTATCAAAGACGTTATGGGTTTGCTCCTTCTTGAGATCAGTACCAGTTGAATATTGACAGGCAAGGCCCCTTGGAAAGATTGGGATGCAGGTTTGGGAAACCACTTCAGTAGTATGATTCATAGAAGCTTTACTCTCTTCCACATTAGAAGCACCATTTATCTTCTGTTACGAATGCTAGATGGATGTCTTTGGACCCTAAGGCTACAGTTGAAAAGTGTTTGGTCACTCCGATAGAGCTACAAGCTCCGGGTCTTTGCTTGGTTAGTTGTTAATCAGGGGATGCCCTCCAAAGCCCATCTTTCCAAATGTGGGATAACAGATGGCTTGTGCCCCTGTTGCAGCCACTCGGAAACTTTGCAACAAATTTTATGGAAGTGCATTTTTGCTAGATCATGCTGACGGTTGGTGCAGGACCAACATTCAGTGCTGCTTCAAGGACAACTTCATTGGCATGCAGCTCTTCTTGGTGACTCAGGGTCCTTGGTATTGTTCCATTTCTCGGACATTTCAGACTGTCTCCTGATTACAGCTTTATTTACAATCTGGAAGTTAAGATGCAAATATGCCTTCTCTAATGAGATCACTTCAGTCCAATCTTTTTGTCACTCCTGGTGAGAAGAGGTATGTATGCAATTGTCTGCCAAAGGCTACCTCTTGATGAAAGATGCCAAAGAGTTAAGTGCTTTAGCTTATTCTGAGTTTATTGCTGCCCTAGTTGCTCTCAGGAAGAGGATATGAAAATTCGTTGCATATACCCTTCCGGTTTTGGTTCTACTTCTTTCAGCTATCTTGTAAATTCTTCTACTGTAATATAAGAGGTATTTAAAAAAAAAAAAGTGCAGCATGATTTTATGCGCGAGGGTTGTAGAGTAATGAAGCATGATATATTGGAAATCGCAATAAAATAATAAACCGATTACAATCTCCACACGCCCTGTCATATTAGTTTCTCCGGTTGACTCGCGCTCAACACCCCCCTCATATTAATTGCGGTCCGTTGATTCACTAATGCGAACCGTATTATGGCAAAACGCTTCCCGTATTAATTGCCGACGTTCTATTCACTAATGTGAACTGGACTGTATTTAGCCCAATAATTCGGCAGAACTTTACTAGAGCCGAACTTTCGAATATTTTGGCCCAGATAGGCTGAATTTGGTAACTATTTGTAAGATAACAGATAACATATGCAACGGTGTAACAGATGAAGCAATACAGCAATATAAATGTATGAGAAACAGCCATAAACCCAAAAGATAATGCAATATGAAAAGGACCTACTTGAAGCTTAGCAAACATCGATACAGACAGAACATGAAATACGATTAATTGGGAGATCACATACCCTGGAAGGCGTGTGGGCTTGTTCACCCATGGTGATGGCTGTGGAGACATTTAAGCACTCGGCTTCTTTCTGATATTATGTCCGTGTTCCTTCCCTCTAAACAGCCTCTCCCCTGATGCCGTTATAAATCCCTGGATATTCTGCAGTACGTCCAACGTAGACAGCAACTTTACTACAGAGGCCAAGTTCTGGAATGCTGCATCAGGGTGTCTGAAAAGAGAAAAAATTCACTTAAGCTTTTGAAATTTATTTAGAGGTAATGTAAATTCATTACATGTGATGAGATATATATCGAAAAATAACACATAACATACCATGTTTTTAATTTTAATTATTCTAGTGAACAAAATATTATTTAGGAAAAAATAACAACTAAACTAGATGGCCTCGCGTTTATATCATTAGTTTGAAAGGTTGGAGTAAAGTAAGGGAAAGTTTTAACTTTTTATTTAAATTTAATACTCTTTTAATATAATAGGAAATTTAATATTTTTTTAATATAATAGGAAATAGAGTAAAACAAATTAAATTATTAATTGTGTGCAAGCTAGGGATATCTACCTTTCTAACCTCATCATAATGAACCAAATAGGTAAGGAGAGTGTGAAATATACCTTCCAACAATTTCACTATTACACTTTTTAAAACTTTTAATTTGTTTTCAATAAAGAATATCAATAGAACCAACTAAATTCTTAACCTAGTTTTTCATGCAAGAGATTTTCAACACCTAAACATTCTAAGAGATGACTTCGAGAGGTCAAACAAAGCATGTTAATTGAACAATATATGTTGGGTAGAATGTTTGTTATCCTCCTCACTCGGGTTCAATTCCCTCAAGTGGACATGTTGGCTCGTTGTTATAAGGCTAGAGGGGTAGACGCCCCCTGGGATAGAGGTCCACTCTAGTGGGCTTTGGGATGCCTCGAGCCTTGCTAAGTCACAAGTTATTGGTATATCTGGCTTGCAAGCTCTTGGGTTATCCTGGCAGTCAGTAGGCTTGCTCTTGCCCAAATCAAACCTACTAGGTACTGACTCCCATGGTTAAAAAAAATGAGTGAAATGGCCATCTAAAGATTTTGGCCACTTCTAAATGGTTTGAGCTTTTTTGCTACTTAATTGTTCATGGTGTTCAGAATAAAGCAGGGCGGGGAGATTGAATGGGATACTTGATATCATATGGCCAACGCAACATAAATTGAGGGGATAGCAAGATAATTAATGCCTTAAGGCTAACCAATCATAAACTAAAAACAATGCATAAGAAATTTTCTTAGGTCTAATGGATATATTTTAGATGGCCTTGAGTCTATATCACTAGGTTGAAGGCTTGGGTTAAAGTTTTTGATCTTTCGTTAATTTAGAGTCAATTTGCAATGGCAACTCGTAAGCATCGACTAACTTCTACTTCCAATATTTCCACTTTAATAGAGGTCTTAATGCCAAGCTTCAAGAACAATGAATTCAGGATCAATTCCTTGAGTCTTTCAATTATGATCTTGTACACATTATGTATGTTTGAATTATCTTTAATTTCATTTCTTGGTAGGTAATCCCTTTTTTATTATGAAAATACGTCCTTGATTTATTATAACCCTCTTGAAGAGGTAAGTGACTAAGAAATAAGGGACATCAAGTAGTAGCTTCCAATTTTTTGTGAGAATTGGTAACCACCAAATTGAGTGATTGTTGAAAGATATCCCTACACAAAATTGATCATGCCTCCATCTTAAGCATTGCATAATTATTTTCTAAGAATTTTGTATGCTCTTTGACACAAAATTACAATGAATTTTGACAAGTGTTCATCAGAGGATTAGGTCTCCAATGTTGGTGTTGAGGGCCATCCAACACCTTTTCTTATAAAAAGCACATGTAGTTAAACAACAACATCTTAAAATCCACCCTACCATTAATAACTCAAATAATCCAATTCACACATAAGGTTTAAACTTAATTATAAATGTTTATAATTCCTAGCTTGGCCTTCTCTCCCAATGAGTGATAAATGTTCTAAGCCACTCAATGAAGCCATCTCTACAATCAAGTTTTTCCTATAGGAATAGTCACCATAAGACACTAGTGAAGGAGCTCAACATGCGAAGAACAATAAATGTGTGGATACCAACATTTTGAAGTTTTGCCTATAGGAATAGTCACCATAAGACACTAGTGAAGGAGCTCAACATGCGAAGCATAATAAATGTGTGGATACCAACATTTTGATGCAGATCTTACAACAATGTGTCAAAGACATTGGTTTATTCAAGAATCCATAATCTATTTTTTACTTTTATGTTATGTGTTCTCAAAACATAACAAAAGAGGTTTAAAAAGCAAAAGGGATGTCCACGAATTAGAAAATTTGTTGTTTATCATATAATGGAATTTGAATTCGATTGTGGAGATTAACAACTTTTTCTTGCAACTACTCAAACCATACCAAACTGACCAAACATGCTAGATGATCATTTAATATATATTTATACAGATACCAAGCCAAGAATCTTACATAAGGGCTTGGCATAAGGTAAGCAACAAAGTATTATATAGCATGTGTATAAGCTACATCAAGTAGTTACCAATTAGATTTATAAAGTGTAAGGGAATTTATTTTAATGGAGAAAAAAAGTGCATTCCCGACACTTTGACTTAGTAAGTTGAATCAAGGAATTAATACCAAAAAAACTACTAACGAAAAAATTATCAAGGTCTTTAGTAGACTTTTGATAATATGTGTGTGTGCGCATGTGTGTGTGAAGTGTCATGACATATCTATGAAGTTTTGAGTTAAAAAAGGAAGTATTTAAAGCATGAACCTTTTCACTTTATTCATGTAATTAATATTAAAGATATTGTGGAAAAAAGTTATAGCAATTATGTTAATATTGACATAAATGAATATGAATTTCTTGATAGGGGTAAGGTGTGGAAATATGGAAGAAGATATGCTAGACTACTCTAAAGAGAATGGCAAGGCCTTCCAACAGTGTACTTTTGTAACTAAAGAGGAGCTAATTGAGGCCTAGAATGGCTCCAAGGCCTTTAGCAAGGAGTGTTTGTTAGAGAAATTTCCAAATATAGAGCGAGATAAGCCTAAGTCTAGGGTTTCGAACTTGTCGAAGATGAAGGTACACAAAGTACTGCGAAAAATATTTGTGTTACGTCTAATTAAGGTCTATCCAAGGTCAATGAATGTCTCCATAACTATGAACTTAACAATGCAGATCAAGGAGTCATATTTCTATGTTCGTCATCTATTGTTCCAAATCACTCATTATGCAAAAGGATGAATCAAGTGAGGCTTTTAAGTTGTTAAATGAGGAAGGAAGAGATGGTTTAAGGTTTCACATGTTGTGTGGGAAGAAGTGGCCAAAGGTAATCCGAGGGTTTCCTATGTAGAAGGGCATAACCATATATCTATTTGTAGAAAGAAAACCAGGTAGAGGAAGTGTGTAAAGAAGCACAGAGAGAAGGTTTCTCTAGTGATGGGAGAATATGTAAGATTGGAGGATATAACAACCCTTGTGGAACTACCCTAATTGGTTGTTTCATGGGGAAATTTAACTAAGAAGGTAGGCTAAAGGGGTGGGCATAACTGAATTGGCTAGACCTTTTGGGCTATATGCCAAAGTACCACACCTTAATTAGGGGTTGGTTGGCTTTTGAGTTCTAGTTGGATTCAAATGTAAAGAAGATATTAACCAAAAAATGGTTATGGTGTCCTTCATTTTTGGAGCTACGAAAATGGAAACCATGTTTTGACCATAAAAATAATGCCAGTATATTTACAACTTGTATGGGTCAAACTACCACGTGCACTAATGGAAATGTGGAGCAAGACCAATCTTAAAATTATTAGGGATGGAATGGGGAAATTCATGGGGCTAGAAGAAGGGTTCCATTCAAAATTTGATAGTAGAATAGTGGAAACAGATCTTAGAGAAGGCTTACCAAAGGAATTGTAAATCAAATGGAAGGAAGTGGCATTTTGTGCAAGCCTTGGACTAGTGGAGAATTCCCTTCAGAGGCTCATGGTGCCATGAAATTGGCCATGTCTGAAAGAAGAAATGTTCTTGGGAAAAAAAATTGGAGGGTAAAAAAGAGGCCAAGTTCTATTCACGTGGAAATAAAAATAAGTTTATCTCATTTTATGGAAGTCCTAGGTGGTTCTCTGGAAAATAAGGCTATGCACCTTATCGAAGAAACTAATGAATTGGATCATAAGCAATTAGGAAAAGATGGAGCTGCGTTGGAGGCTAAGAACAAGCATAAAAGAGTCGAGGCAATATTAGGGGAGATTGAAATAATGGTAAAAGGTATGAAAAAATTAGAGACAAACTATGTCTCTCAATCTCTTTCAACTTATAATAATTTAAAATAAATTAGAAATTACTTCCAGTGGCTCACCAGATAAGGGATATTAGTTAGCAAGCCATAAATTTATCCCTAGTAATCTGAAATCTAACACACATTGGAACTTGCTAAGAGTATAGATGTTGATATTCATCAAGACCCTCCCAAAATCCCTTCTCTTGACTCTTCTAAGAAAGGTCATGAAAGCAATATTAATCCATTAGTTATCTTCATATCCCAAGATTCACAATGCTTCACAATGCTTCACAATCGAAGATGATAGGATAAAAGGTCATAGGTGCAACCTTATATCTAGAAGCCATAACTCTCAGAAGGATGATGAATTGATTGAGGGAGGCTTGACCATAGACAGAGAAAAATTCCCTACAATAGGTAGAAAATAATACCTCTTCCAAGCAAAAAAGAAAGTCATCGAGGAGGTTGAGGAAGGAAAGCAAATGATGGTCAAGGGGGGCTTCATAGTGGGGAGAACCTCATAGAAGTGAAAACAATGATTATTTTATCCATAAATGTGAGAGGTGTTGGGGTCACCCAAAAAAACTTGCCCTCAAAAGATATTTTTCCAAATTCAAATCAAATGTTATACTTCTATAAGAAATGATGTGCAAAGAGAATCTTCTTGTTATCGCACAATCCGTACTTTCCCAAAGCCCAAGGCAAGTGAAACAAGATTGGTGTAACAAGGGGATGACCTATCACTGTCACCTTAAAAGGAAACCCCTTTATGTTTAGGAGTATGTTAAGATTACCCCAAGGGAGACATCCCTAGTGACCTAAAGGGCCAGTGAAACTAAAGCAAGAATGCAAAGATAACCCCACTCTCACTGGTCACTCAAGTCAAAAGGTCTTACTGAGTTTATGTCTTAAGAGATGAAGCAAATGTAATGGATGAAGTGTACCTACCCAGAACAAGGCAACAAGCAAAAATATGGCAGTTTTAAGTACAAAATGATATTAGTGCTTCAATAAGACAATAAACTAATGAAGTGTATGCTAACTGATATAAAATTGCAGCAGAATGAAAGTTTACAACAACAAGAAGTATTTTGTAACAACTAAACACTTCTAAAATTGCTTGTGACACTTGATTATCATTCTGCCTAGTAAATGATAGATTTTCATTGTCTTTTGAAGCAATTTTAAGGCATATTTCTTGCAGCTATTACAAAATACTTCTTGTTCTTGTAAACTTTATTATGCTGCAATTTTATATCAGCTAGCCTCCCTAAAGATTGAATCATAGAAGACTTAAGGTGCTACTCTTCTAAGATTCATCCTTTACTTGGATAAATATAATCATTTTGTTGCTTGCTCCAAATAAATGTTACTGAACTTTTGACTCCATAACCCCTCAAAGGCACTAGTCCTTACACTTCTTTTGTTGAGAGATCAAACCAACACTCAAACTTTAGCCTTTCTAGCTTTCACTAACTAAAACTAACACTAACTTAGCCTAGACAACTAATTTACTTGTTGTTGTTGTAAATCATTGTTAGAGCCATCTTAAAGCAACAAACTTTCTGCATAATCTACATTTAATGCTAGCTAAACACTTCTAAAATTGTTTGTGACACTTGATTATCATTCTGCCTAGTAAATGCTATCTTTTCAAGCAATTTTGAGGCATATTTCTTACAGTTGTTACAAAATACTTAGTGTTGTTGTTGTAAACTTTCATTCTGCTACAATTTCATATCAACTAGCATACGTTTCATTGGTTTATTGTCTCATTGAAGCACTAACATCATTATGTACTTGAAATTGCCATATTTTTGCTTATTGCCTTGTTCTGGGCAGGTACACTTCATCCATTACATTTGCTTCGTCTCTTAAGACATAAACTCATCAAGACCTTTTGACTTGAGTGACCAGTGAGAGGGGGGTTATCTTTGCATCCTTGCCTTAGTTTCACCATCCCTTTAGGTCACTAGGGATGTCTCCCTTGGGGTAATCTTAACATACGCCTAAACAAAAAGGGGTTTCCTATGAAGGTGACAGTGATAGGTCACCCCCTTGTTACGCCAATCCTGTTTCACTTTCCTTGGGCTTTGGTCAAATACAGATTGTGCGATAACACTTCCAAAGTCTGAATTTGATCTATGCAAAGGGGATCTTCCAAGTATTCTTATATCTTGAGATTTTAAATACATGTCTAGATGCCTTAGTAAAAAAACAGGTAGCTCATTTCTACATGCATGATCACTACTAATGTGATCTTAAGGTCATCAAGTTGATCTGATATTAAATTTGATTGTTTGGTCTTACTAAGTTCCCAGATGTTGGGCTAACATAAGAAATTTTCTTTACTGCATTTCAAAATAAGCTTATATGAAATGAATTCTAGGGCTTATGAGGAAGAAATTTAAAAATCTAGTCCACTAGATATCTTGTAACAAATATTCTATAAGTTTATATAGTAATAAGATGCGGATTGAAAAAGTACCTAGCTTTAGCTATTCTACCAAACAAATTGAAAATAACATGTGGTGTACGCAAGAGTGTCTATACCTGCAGGTGCGCTATATTGCAGTTCCTTTGTTCAAAGGTTAAGCTCGCTTGGAAGGTTGTTGGTAGTTCAACTAGGCCTGCAGTCAAAACTACATATTTTTCATTTATATTTTATGAGAAAAATGTTGAATTTTCTAATAAAAAAAGAAAGAATAGAAGAAGTATAGCTTTAATTGACAAAAAAAATAAAAAATCAAGCTTTACCTTAAAAAACCAAATTCAATCGTGTTTGTGATGATGTTTTGGAACTTCATTCTTGATATAAATGTGCATATGAGAATAAAGTTCAATGTAATGAGGGTCTCTAGATTTTTTTGTACCAAACAACAAACAATTGACATTGTAAATGTAACTTATGAGTACGAGGAGCAGATTACCTTCAAATTGAAGAAAATTTAAGTATTTATGTTCAATGAAGCTCTAAGATAGATAGAGTTATATTGTTTTGTTGTAACTTTCAAGGAGGATGCTACTATGATCTCAATTTCACTTAAACTGTAGTAAAGCATGAACTATGTCATAGTCAGTCCAATATGCTTCTGATACATGAACATGACATTGTTCAATTTGCAAGTTTGTCCAAATTCGATCAATAACATATTTCTCCTTCCGTAAAAACTTATGTGTTATTTCTTGCTTTTCTAGCGATTGCATATATTGTTGCAACAATATGCTTTTTTTATTCTTTGCACGAATGTCAATGTTGAAGTCACCAATTACTATAAAGACATAACCACTTTGTAACAATTCGATTTTTGCCATTGAAATTGTATCAACTATTGTTGAAATAGATGCAATATATGCAACATAGATGTTGAATATGCAAATTGATTTATGAGCACATATATTCGACACAATGAGTTCAACTTTATCATTGTAATAATTTTTTGTTCTTTTTATTTCTACAGTTTTATCTATGCAAGTAAGAACTCCATGTACAAAATGTGCTATGTTGAAATTGAATTTGCTTAATTCATTAATAGTTGGTGGGCAATGTAAATGTGTTTCTTGAAAGCAAACAATGATATCTTGTATCAAATCTTTATATTGTACTACATCTTCAAGGTGTTTCCATAGGCTACGTGTATTCAATGTAGAAATTGAAAAGTTGTTTATAAACATCTTTGGTATCTCAATGTGTTCCAGTATCCATTACGCGTTTGTTGTTAGATGATTCATTTCATCTAACACTTTGTTTGCCACATGAAAGTTCTTTTGGGATAATGGCTTGAGTAGGTACAATGAATCGATTGTTTTTATTCGTGATAATGTTGTATACACAAGTATGTGTCTTGTGACTCCATTTGGGTCAAATGCAAGTCCACTTAGAGTAAGCCCTTGAGTTCTATGTATTGTTCTAGCACATGCTAATTGTATCGGAATTTTTTTTCAAATAGTTATTTGAGATTTGATTCTAGCAGCTGTAGTTGGTTTTGCAATTCATAGTATTGGTGTCCATGCATGTTCAATGTTTTGCTCATATAGTTCATAATGTTTATTTATTTGCACTTTTCCAATTGTTGCATCTGCAAATTCTATCCAAACAACAACATCTTTGTTCATTTTTGTGTATGTTTTGAATATTTCATCAGCACCATTAACCAACCCGTCCTCTATGTTATAGTTCCCTGCATATAGTTCAACTAACATTTTTTTTTTAGTAGTATTCTTGTTGGTAATGCTATCGTTTTCTCATAAGTCATCATTTTGTCATGATAGCTTTCATGTTCATCAATAGCATCAAGCATCGCCAATTCTTCATTGACTACTGAAAGCATATGGTTGTTATGTTTCTTCACATCTTTGTTCCTAATATATATGGAAATAATGAACCTAAGGGTGTTGTTCTGTGGCAATGAGTATTTATGTATTCAATGTCCTTCTCAGATTGTTTTTTAAGTTTCATTTTGTTCAAGATTCTATTGAAATCTATATCTTTTTGATGCATTGTGGTTCACAATTCATAGCACTTGACCTCATCTTACCAAAATGTGTATGGAATTTTTTGCTTGTTGATCACTGGCTCTTCGAAGATCAGTGAATCCCTTATAGGTTGTGCATGGTACAAATCTCCATAAAATATTAAGTCGACATTACCAAAGTAGGATGATGGTGTGTGATTTATTTGTTGTAGACGTTTGTCAACTTCGTATAAAAATGTTGCTCCTATCAAAGATGCTTCATCAACGAGTAACACACGAAGTTGTTCAAAATGTGTTGTTAATGTATCCAACTTTTCACTATTCAATGGAAAATACTCTAATTTGTTAAAGGGCATATAGAATGCAGAATGCAATGTGATGCCCCCTGCATTGAATATTGATTTTTTTGTATATGCACTTATGAGACCTTTCAATTGTAGTGGATCATAGTCCATTTCTACATTGTAGAAACGAACTAGTGACTGGAATAGTGTTTAGCAGTGAATGTTTTCCCGATTCCTGCACCACTTGTTAGGACCAAGTACACTAGTTTGTTCGGTTCATCCTTTTTCTTTGTTAATATGCCTTTCACGATTGTAGCTTATTCTTGGTTTAAATGTCTCCTAATATTAAAGAATTCTAAATTGTCTAATATATGTGGTTGCTTTACAATGTGGTAAGGTCAACTAGCATCTATTCTTATATTTCTTGTGCTCTTAAAATGTTGCAAATTGTTCTCAAAGTCATATTGATCATATTTGTTGGTTACGTTTGAATACAAATGTTTTGCAAGTTTTTATTCCTCATAAGTGATGCTTATGTTGAATAATTGTTCTTTTTTTATTTTCAATTTCCTTTGTTGCATGTTCAAGGTCACCCCATGCCAAATTTGTTTGATGTGTATACCTTTGTTCGTTTTGTTTTATAGTTTCTATTAGGAAATTGTAGGCATGCTCCCATGTAGAGTAGATTTGTTTGAGAATGTTTTCATCTACTCGATATGGAACGTATAGCATTAGTTGTTTTCGATGGTAATTGTCAAGATATTTATGCTTGTTGTATTTCACGTACCTAATAACGTATGAATTTTCTCTACTTCTACGTTTCGTGCCTTTTTTTGTATACCTTGATGCAAATTCTGCTAAACAAACATCATTGATAGCTTCAGGATGACATATGTAGTAATCAATTATTGAAGAACACATTATACCTTCAGAATCATCCGACTCATGTTGCAAATCTTTTTATTTTTTAAGGATAAATGTTTGTTGCTCTATTAGTGACGTGTTTATGAATATACATTTTCTTGAACCAATGTTTAGTGATAGAGACAAGATAATGTGAACAACTTGTTGTGTAGACATTTGTTACATATTTACCAAAGCCTTTCCTAGTCTACTAATTGTTTGCATGATATTGACATTTGATTTTTCATGTTCTTCTCGTATGCGTTTAAATGTGGATGTCATTGTCTTGTCAAATTTTTCCATGTACGAGCTACAATATGTCATTGTCGCATATGAATCGACAATGAATTGAGAATCTGTATTTGCATTACATATTTTTGGTATATGTCATGCAAAACTATTAATCCATATGTTTGATGACCTTCCTTGTAATAAGACAGATGCCTGATTTAAGCTACATTGAATTGCATGGATATATTCTTCATGTGTTAAACCTAAATCATTTACAAAGCTATTGAATATGTGTGTGTGTGTGTGTGTGTGTGTGTTGTCATGTTTAGAATCTTTTATTGTTTCAAATATCAATTTTGCATTTTCTTTTGTTTTATCATTGTCATACTCCAGAGTGCTCAGTATTCTTGTTGCCTTCATTGGTGGTTGTAGAAAATTGAATCTACAATGGAATTTTTTCCTTTTCCTACAAGTTTTTGTATGACGATGATGTTGTAGCATCTTTAACTCATCTGCAAGAGCCATTGAATCACATGACAAGTATTTATCAACAAAGCTCTCAAGTTCTACATCTGTATTTTTCCCATAGATTGGTGCATCCTGTATCCATAACAATCCATGGTCATGCTCGCTTTCTATGTTTTGAAACTCAGTAATAAAAAAGAAGTCTTGAATATTTCCATAGTACTTATTGTCATGACATATTAAAATTTGCATTGCAGATATCCTATTTCTATAGTACTGAGCACAAGTTGCGGGGTCACTCCTAATCAACAAATTGATCTCATTGTTTATATTCCATGTTCGATTGTTTTTTTTGTTCGATCTTGTATTTGTTTTAGTGCACTACTAAAAGAAATGAAGAATGTAGGTGGTCCTAGTTGTCGGATCATTGCATATATTTTCTTGTGTGTATCTCGATGATAGTCTAGTGACGTACGAATTGTTTAAGATCCATGTATCCAATATCTGATTTCAAAATGTGGTCCAAGTTCAGATTTGACATAACATCTTTTTCTTTTAGATTTCTTTCTTTCAGTTGTCCTTTTCTTATTCTAGTCCATATGCTACTAAACAATTTATTTAGGATAATGCGTACAACTTTGTAGAATAGAATTGTTATATGACATGCAAAGTCATGTTCCTTGTGTAATACTTCCCACTGGGAAATTTTTTGATGTGAGAAGTTTTGAGTTACATCATCAGGGCATTTCTCACCATAAAATAGTGACGGGAATCTCATTTCTTCTAAGTATTTGTTTTGAAAAATTCCTAATGGAGCATATCCTTCACGAGGAACAATGCTTGTTTGATTGTTATGAAGATCAAATATGTTGTATGTATCTGTGAATGCATGTACAAGTGTTTTAGTGATTGGTTCTTCATTGTTTTCCTCACCAAACTCCTCGTTTTCAATATATGTTTCACCTTTATATGCTTCTTCTTTTTCTACGAATACTTGCTCCCATTTATAAATGATTTTTACTTTTTCAAATTTGTAAAGTGTTGTTTTCATAGTCGTTTTAAAGCTTTCATGACCATGTGGGCACAGATGTGCCCAACAGAATAAGGATTTTTGAATATAAGACTCTTTTTTATTGCTACTGCAATTGTCCCAGTTTCATTTATGTCATGAAGCAAGGCATACTGAATCCTAGAAATGATCGTCGGGACATTGATAACTCCACCAATAAGTCATAATTGTGGTTTTTTATATCTTTGTCCAAGTTCTATTATTTGCAAGAAAGGTAGTCATGATGTTATTAATCTTTCTTCTAGCTCATCCAATTTTTTCATGATTCTTATGCTTATGTTTTGTCTAATTTTCTTTGGCACAACAAACTTACTGTCTACATCATTTTCTAATGCTTTTTTGCAAAGTTTGCAAATGTAATAGTACTATTAACATTGTTTGTCAGGGTTTGTTGTGACTTCTCTTTTTTTTTCTTATCAAAAATCATTTCTTTGTATTCTTTTTTAATCAATATAACATCTTTTAGGAAAAAAAGTTTGTTGACATATTATATAGTCAAAAATAGGCACATCTGTGATTTTCATATGGAACTTTTTTTCTACAATTGTAAGTGATTCCTTATTTTTCTGCCTCTTTTGTTCAAAGCTTTTTTTTCTTTCTTGCAATAATGTTTTTTCCTTTTTTTTGCCACCATTTTCAATAGTTCTGCAATAGTAGTAGAGTTTCTTCTTTAACTCTTGCCCTTAGTTTCTACTAATATATTGTTATGGCCACTTATGTCTTCATTAAATCTATTGTGTAATTATTCTTGCAAAGGTTTGTTTCTAAGGAGATTCTTCACTTTGCGCAAAGATAGACTAGGTTGACTTCTATTCGTTGCAGGAAATAGTTTGGAATCTATGTTGATAGCAATTTGCACATTTTTCAATAGTTCATATACTATACGTGTTTCAATTTTTCGTACCTCAACTACGTCAAACACTTTGGCTCCTTTTGTAGAACAGAGTATTGAAGCTTTGATCTTCCCTATTTCAGAAGACCATAAATGGATGTTGATCTTTAATATTCTAGCCAACCATTCATAGAGAAACATTCCACCATCAATGTACCCATGTTTAGAAGGCAATGTTAATTGTATCATGTACCCTTGCGAATTTGTGATTTTTGGTGTTTCCTTGACTATATCATCAATAATATATTGGTCGATGCATTTAATTGTGAAGGAATCATTTTGCATAATTGCATTGCAAAAAGTTTGTGACATTATTTGTCACAAACAAGATACAATGTATTGATTATTTTCCAACTGGCATAGTGCCTGAAAAAACTCTCACCATATGTACTTTCAAACATATGAACTTCATTAACTTCATTTTCTTCAAAAGTAGGAGAACTGTGAATAGTTCTTTTGCACAATAGTGGCTCGAAATGTCCAGCGAGTGGATTTTCATCATGGAACAATATGTCATAGGTGTTTGTAGATAAGTTTGAATTGAAATGCGGGTAGCTTTTCATTCGACTTTTTGACCAAACTCTTATTGGGATTTTTAGCCAATTCGATGCCCAATGTATGCAAAAAATATCACCCCATAGACCTCTATGATATGGTGGCATGTCAATTGATGCTAATCTAGACATCTTGTTCAAATATTCTTCTAGGTCATTAATATTATGAATTTCTATCAATGAAGACCCATTTATCTCAAGTTGATAAGGTGCAATTGCCTCTGCATCTTTTTTTTGCAAATATGTTGTTCTATTGTACCCTCTCTAATTTATGTTGATGTGTATCTAAAATGAAGTAGCACTTGCAATGCGTTAAACAAACAATCTCCTACAACATACACAAAGTTTTCTAAGCGACACAAGCCATACTTTTCTAGTACAAGATCAGTTTCTATTAATGACTGTGGAGTTTTTGTTTTCATTTTATATTCTTTTCACAAGTAACTAGTTTGTTCCCTAAAATGTCTCATACTACTTGGTCTTCTATTTGAAATTATATAAGTTATAATTGTAATATGTCTACAAATAGTCTACAAGGCTATTTAGTTATAGTCACATGATATTGAGACAAAAAATAACTAATGGGAGACATTCCATATAAAGCTAGAGGAATGGAATGTTACATAAAACTTGCTTAAAAGAGTATGTACCTGTATGTACTGAATACTACAATCTTGTTGACATTATTGATAAATGTGCTTGGAAGCTTGCTAGTACCTTCACAGTGAATGACAAAACTTTATGCAACAAGTCAAAATTGTGACAATAGAACACTTGACACTTGTAATAATGTTACTTATGCATAGCCTAAAAGCAAGTTGAAAATCGAGATAGGCATACATCACACAATGAAAATCATTAATAGAAAATACTACCTATAATAAGTTACTATAATTTTTTATAACATGTTTTCAATTTTAAATCACTAGAGATTTGCTAAAAATACAGTGCATGTGAAAGATTATCAACTCTTTTTTTTTCTTCATATTCTATTTCTTTTTTGTTGTACTAATGTTTGTTAAACCCATTAAAAACTAGAAAACCATCCAATTTCAACTTTTTCCATACGAGGTCCTATGTGTTAAAATCCATTATCACAAACATCTTAAAATGACATATGACATATTAATTTTGGTGCTAAACATGAAGTCATTGTTGATATTTATCTTATTAGAGTAATATAGTGAAATTTTGTCTAGGGAGATGAGATGTTAATAATGGAGACCAAGACCCATCTTAACGAAAGCTTATTTTTGTTAACTATGTCATGTTGACATGTATGAAAATGTTAATGGAAGCTACCCCAACCTTCATAATCATGAAGAAGAGAGGAGCCATTGTTGTCTACTTGGTGAAAGATAGGAGCAATTTTTTCTCATTGAATTCATGTGGAAACTTGGAAATCCATAAACCATAATTATCATTGTGTAGTCTTTTGTCGCATATTGATGCTGGCAATTGATCAATGATTTGTGAACATATACATGGGCCCATTATTTGCATTCATGAATAGTGAGTACATCAACATCTTAATGTTGATAATACTGTATACGACTAATATAAGTAACTAGACAATTAAAAACAATGAATTGATTTAGTACAATGGTCCTGATTAAATTGGAATTTATTTAGACAAAACACTTAAAAAACTAATGTAAATAAAAACAAAGTGCTTAGGCAATAACATCAGTCTGAAAAATAGCACAAATAAAGATTAAGTATTTAAATAATATAGCATAATATTTCAAAAGACAAATTCATCGAGTACAATTTTTTTTATTGGAAAACAAAGCAATCCAACCATAAACAAAGAATACCAAGCATGAAAGAAGACGATGACCATAGTCATAAGAGTCGCTAACAATTGATCAATGGTGTGTCAACATCTACATGGGCTCATTATCTGGATTCATGAATAGTGAACACCTCAACATCTTAATGTCAATAATACTCTATGTGACTAACATAAGTGACTAGGCAATTAAAAACGATGAGTTGATTTAGTACAATGGTCACGATTAAAAAGGGATTTTATTGAGACAAAGCACTTAATCAAACCAATGTAAATAAAAAAAACGTGCTTAGGCAATAACATCAGTTTGACAAATAGTACAAATAAAGATAAAGTATTTAAATAATACAGGATAATATTTCAAAAGACAAATTCATCGAGTACAATTTTTTTTATTGGAAAACAAAGCAAACCAACTATAAACAAAGAATATCAAATTCATTGATTACAAAGGTCTTGAACGAAAGAAAGCAATATAACTAAAAACAAAGAATACAGAGCATCAAAGACCAGGATGCCTCACATATTAATTTTGATGCTAAACATGAAATTATTGTTGAACAAAGCTCTTAGACAAAAACAAATACTAATTACGAACGTCTTGAACAAAAACAAAGCAGTGTAACTAAAACCAAAGAATGTAGAGAATCAAAGAGCAGGATGACCATAATAGTAAGAGGGATACAATATAGGTGATTCCAATTGAACAATTTGTGTTTGGGTGATTTTACATGTCGTTGGGAATGTTGGTGTATTAAATTCTCCAAACAACAAATCGTCGATGACGTAAATGTTTTGTGTTTTGATGATTTTATGTGTTGTTGTTAGAGCAGGGGTGTCATATTTCTTGTGTATCCATGGAAATCTAGCATTTATTTCAAGTTGAGTGGGTTTATTATTATACCTGCGGATGATTGCAAAAGGTTTATTTGGTGTTATGTGAAGCATTGGATTACTAGATATTGTTAGTCTATATTAATTTCTCTGATCAGCAAATCGTTGATGGCGTGAATGTTTTGGGTTTGGGTAATTTTACCTGTCATTGTTAAAGTAAGGATGTTATATTTCTTGTGTAACAATATAACTCTAGCATTTATTTGAGGCTGAGTGGGTGTATTATTATACCTGCAAATGGTTGTGAAAGGATTATTTCATGTTATGTAAAGCATTGGACTACCATATAGGTGAGAAGCATTGGCCTTGATGTTATGTGAGCCATTGGGTTGCATTGTGGATGTGTTGAACTGGTAACCTGGATTTTGCAAAGTGGCATAGGTTGCCATCGATGTGAGTACGTTGGGCCGACCTTGCCCATGTATTAGATTGTCTGGTTGACCAAAATCATTCAAAGTGATATAGGTTGCCATCATTGTGAGTACGTTGGGCTGCACTAATTCTTTTAATGTTTTGTTTTTCTTTTTCTTAGTTTTTGTGTTGTTCTAAAAGAGAATGATGTTATGTGAGGCCTGAATGTTTTGTGTTTCATTAATTTTATGTATAAAATGTTTATATGTATATAGTATGGGTTACTATTAAAAATTAAATTAATTTCCCCAAAAAACTATAAATATTACAAATTTACTTAATTAAATTTGAATTTAATATTCGTTATGTTAATTCAGTGTATGAAAATCCAAAAGTAAAATATATATATAATTTTAATATTCTAAATGATAAATTGAGTTTTCAAAACTCAAAAAATAAAATATATAAAAAACAAAAAAAAAAAAACAATGGCTATATGAAATTAAAAAAAAAGAGGAAAATAGATGTATAACTTATAAAAAGAGGAAAGTAAGCTTATCCATAAGCTTCTTCATGGAAAGTGAAAAGTCTCCATCTATATTTTAAATTCATCTATTCTTTTAATTTGATTGTTTATATATTTGCTTGCATAATAAAAATGAACTAATTCCTCAACAAAGTACATGGGCCAGTATATTTTATTTGTCATGTTAATCACTTGATACTTGTGAATTCTTGTATCACAGCGGTCCCTTCCCTCTATTCTACCTCCGCATACGACTCTGCCACATTGAAACCTTACACAATTCGTCAAAGATGTCAAGCCATGCACACACAAATACAAATATATAACTACAATAATATGAAAAAACCACATATATAAACAGAAAAACACCCTCCACTTGCCACCCATGTAAAATTATAACTCACAAGAACTTTCTTATTTTTTTAGCTTGAACAATTAAGAAATAACAAATTATTCGAAAACAAATCGATATCTTATAATTGCAGCTACAACTGATGCTTGGTCACACCATTAATTTGAAAGGAATAGATAATTAATCTAAACAAGAAAAATAGTTTTAAAAAGTAATTAAAAACCATTGTTCTTTAAATTCTAATGTTTAACCTTCGACAAAACTAATTGGACGAAGTAATAGCAAGTCAACACAGAGTTGACGACCGAGCAATTACAATATACCTAGCATTCAACAAGTATAAAAAAACATTTGGCTTGGGCCACCTGTAAAATGACACTATGGAGAAACAATAACAATAGATAATTAAAAAAAAAAAAAAACACCAAAAAAACTCACCCAGCCAAAACATTCAAGCCACCGACGACTTAGTGACCAAAGAATTTAATACACTAACATTCTGAATGCAATGCAACTGCATTGAGTATACACACATATTTATATATTAAATATATATTATTATCTGTATAAGTATATTTATAATAATATATTAATATAATGTAGATGTTAAATTAATTATATGTATAAATGTTTTTTTTTTTCCCGAAGAAAAAATTGTAAATTTTTATTTTCATTGGAAACAAATTTACATTCTGAAGGTACATGTTGCCATGTATGTCTCGTCTCCAAAGGAGATTCTGTCTGAGCTCTGTAAGAGAGACAAAAAGAGCGTGGAACCATAAGCTTTGTCCACATATATACAAAAGTAGTTTTTTTGTGCATGATCAAGGCTAGTATCAGATCTCTGTGAAACCAAGTATGAAACCCAAAAAACTAGTGTGCATACCCAACACCAATATATCTGTCATCAATTATCCCTGGATATATAATACTATCTGAAAGAACAGTTGACTTGATTCAGCTAACAAAATCTGTGCATGTAGAGTGTCCATCAAAATAGGGTACATCTGAACATGATATAATCGGTAGAACTATGATGCTGCAAAAAGATCCTATAATTTGAAAACAAAACATTCGAGACTGTGAAGAGAAAGGATCAATAAATGGTCAATGATAAAACTCATAAATCTCTCCACCGTTGACCTCGGTGATCATCCACTTCCCCATATATATATATATATATATATATATATATATATATATTATACTTACCTATATTTTTTTTTGTAAGTAAGTGATCTATAAATTACCTTCTATGTAAAATTGTTACAAAATAGCAAGTATTCGCTGGAGACAGAGTCGCCACAACAGGAAATCAACTCTACTTCAGCTGAGTTTTCATAATTGTGCTTTCTATGTCCACAAAACTATAACATATCCAAGTAACTAAGATATCAAAAGGGTTGTTTAACAGAGCCAAGTGGTGAAATAAAATAGGACTCTGTGAGTTAATCATGGCCTCTAGACTACTGAGAATATTGACCAACTTGGATAGATATAAACTGGAAAAACTAGTAACCAAAATGTTGAACCTGGTGGCCATCAAAATCGATGTCAATTATGTCCCAGAGGAAGGAGGATGGGCGTCGCCTCTTAGACTATCAGAAGAGTTGAAGAGGCATCTCGTTCAATGCCCACGTCCGTTTCCAGAGAAATGCAGTGTTCTAGGAGCTCAAGGCGGAATTAAACATCGTGAACCTTGCTTTGGAACTCAACTATCAATTGTTGAATATTGGACAAGGATTCAAAAATACGCTGAGAATCCTCCTCTTTGAAAGTGTTATGCTTATCAGAGGAAGGCGCTTCAGATGGGAAAGTAGTTGTAGGCCCTAAAGACATAACATCTTGAGTTCGATGAGAGTGACCACGATGAGATATGAGTCGTGGGCTTTCTGAAGAATTCTAGCTCGAAAAGGACTTCAGGGCATAACCCAAGGAGCGTCCTCGTCTATCAAACCATTCAATTTTACAGCCCCACCCGGAGGAGGTGTGACCGCTATCCTGCTAGTGAGTCGAGCTAAGAGATGAAGATCCATACCTCTTTCTATGACTGTTCAAAATCTCACTGCCTGCGACTGAGGAAAAAGGTCGACCCACTAGAATAAGTTCTCCCCTGCCCCTCTTCGAACAATCACGTTGTCTCATCATGGTAAACAAAGAGATGGAAGGCTCCCAGATGTGAATGGTGCTAATCCAACGTTTTCCCCTCCTACTATAATGAACCATGAAGGAAACCTAGGCAAAATGGCTATTCCCCCCAATGTTGGGCGTCCTTAATTCCTCTCTTGTCGCCCACTTCATGGTTTTCAATGACAATTTAATCAGCTTGTACCTAGAGTAATTGATGCCAATCGTACTCGTACAAACCAACAACATTCCCCTGTAGCAAGATATAACTGAATACAGAAAGTCTTGATTGTATTGAAATGCTGCCCACCAGAAGACACCATCTGCATTACTGTTTCTCGAATCGGTGAGCCAAGTGGCGTGCGGTCTAAATGCTTTGTGGTGAGTCATAAGCGCTATGCGTTGGGTGGCACCCCATCCGAGGATTATACTTACCTATATTAACGTTATCACACACACACACACACATAATGTAAATTATATGTATATGTAAGTTGTAATGTTGTAATATATATATATATATATATATATATATATATATTGAACCAAAGAAACTAAAAACATAGTCAACAAAATCTAAGAAACTAACCTATAGGCCGCAAAAATTTGAACGAATCTATTTCCATTTTATTGTCTTTCAGAACAAAACAAAGACTAGGAAAAACAAGAAAAACAAAACATAAAATAAAATTAGCCAGAACCAGGGTACTCACATTGATAGTAACTTATAACATTTTGCACCAACAAAGCTAGACTTTCACAGTTGGATGAGAAAAATGACAAGCCCTGACAAATAGACAAGGACATGTAGAATTACCCAAACACAAAACATTCACGCCATGGAGGATTTGGTCGATCAGAGAATCCAATACACCAGCAAGCCCAACCAAACGTACTCACTGCGATCGTAGATTAAGGCACTTTGCAAACCCCAGCTTACCAGTTCAACACATGCACAATGCAACCAAATACCTCACATAACATGGTTCTCTTTCAAAATAAAATATAAAAAATAGCCTAGATCGATGTACTCACAATGATGGCAGCCTACAACACTTTGCACCAACAAAGCACTTTGCACGATTTGGTTGACCAGAAAATCTAATACACCATCAAGCCCGACCCTACATACTCACAACGATCGTAGCCAACAACACTTTGCAAAACCCATGTTACCAGTTCAACACACCCACAATGCAACTCAGTGCCCTACAATAACATCAAGTCCAATGCTTCTCACCTATCTCGTAGTCCAATGTTTCACATAACGTGAAATAAACCTTCCACAACCATTCATAGTTATAATAATATATCCACCCAGCCTCAAATAAATGCTAGAATTTCACCATTACACAATAAATATGACACCTATGCTTGAACAAGGACACATAAAATCGCCCAAACCCAAAACGATCACGCCACCGATGATTTTCTCATTCGATAATTTAATACTTCACGCCACGGGTGATTTATTGATCAGAGAATTTAATACACCAGAGTTCCCAACGACACATAAAACCACCCAAACCCAAAACATTCAAGCTACCGACGATTCAATGATCAGAGAACTTAATACACGAGCATTACCAAGGAAATGCAACTTCATTGCACACTTCATTGCTTGCCACAACAATAAATACTTTTATATATTGTTTTTATAAAACACAACCCACAAAAAGATATAAATTGTCAAATCAAAATCACCTCACACCTCCCGTCAATCAAACGCAAGAAAAAACATTTAAAAAAATACATATTTTATATTATAATAATAATATATTTAATTTAACATATATATATATATCATATAGAATATATATTATGTAATATATATAATCTACGCAATACAATAACATATATTCTATATGATATTACATTATATATATATATAGCATAACACTATACTAATATTATATACATATATATTTAATATATACTTACTGTTAAATATATTAATATTAATCTATATATATAATGATACTATAGCTTTGAACTAGAGAAAACCTAAGTAACGAATTTCCATGACGTTGAAATTTGAACCAATTTGGTTTCATTGTTATTCTCTTTAACAACAAAACAAAAACTAACAAAAACAAGAAGTTGGGACTAGGGTACTATAGCTTTGAACTAGAGAAACTTAAAAAATAGCCAATAAAACCTAACAAACTACTCTGGAGGCCGTCGAAATTTGAACTAATCTATTTCCATTTTATTTGATCTAACAACAAAACAAAAACTGGGAAAAACAAGAAACCCAGACCAGGGTACTCACAACGATGACAACCTATAACACTTTGCACCAACAAAGCTAGAGTTCCATGATTAGACCATAAAATAATAATGACACTATAGTTATCAACCAAAGAAACTGAAAACATAACAAATCCATTTCCATTTTATTCTCTTCGACAACAAAACAAAAGCTAAAAAAAACAAGAAGACCAGGGTATTCACAACGATGATAGCTTATAACACTTTGCACCAGCAAAGCTAGAGTGCCACGGTTACACAAGAAAAATGTCAGGCCTGGTCAAATTGACAAGGACAGGTAGAATTACCCAAACCCAAAAAATTCATGTCGCGGGCAATTTGGTCGACCATATAAGCTAATTGTTAGGTAGCTACAGAGGTGGGGGGGAGAAGGCCCATAGTGATAATGTTAGGTAGCTAGAGAGGTAGTGGGGGCAGGGGAGGGGGTAGAGGGCCCATAGTGATGAAAATGGAGGCCATTCAATGTAAGGTAGACGAGGTCCACTATAGTATTAAATAAGGCCCACTATGGTAGTTAGATATAATAAATGTAAGAGGACTTACTAGAAGGTTATACTTCTAGAATGTTCCTCCTCTAGAATGTTCTTAGGTGGTTAGTAGAACTATATAAAGGGGTTCAAGCAATGTAATGAGACATTAAAAGAAAAATTGTATTTGGAGTTGAAGTTCATTAGGAGGTTTCCCCCTCAAAGAGGTAAGTGAATAGGAGAGGATCACTTCCATAATAGGATCCATTGTATGGTGTTGCCCTACCCTAAGGGTTTGATCTCATAAAGTGGTGGTTTTCTATATTGTTTCATATATCTTGTGTGGTGATTGTATTCATATATCGTTGGTACTATTGTGGTATTTTGTATTCAGGACTTTGGTACTTAACAATTGGTATCATAAAACTTTCCTTGGCAAGAAGTGTGGGAATTTTTTTATTTTTGAAGATTTTTTTTTTGAGAAGAAAAATAGGGTCGCGACATTCCGAACGATTTTTGTAGGTTTTGGTGCACAATTTGAAAAATTTGGTTGTATATCTAAGTTCCTCTCAAAAAAACACCCAAGTTAAAAATAAAAAAAATCGTCTGAAACAGAGTTCGAAAAGTCAAGTTATTTGCATTTTAAAATCTGCAATTTTTCGGGGTATTTTTTTTTTCGTGGAAGACAACGTGATTTTTCCGATTTCTGTAGTAGTTGGGGCTGAATTTTCCAAAACAATTGCATATATGAGTTCCTCTCACAATTTCACCCAATTTCAAAAAAAAAAAAAAATCATCTCAATCGGAGCTCTGGAAGTGAAGATATCGCTAATTTAAAATCAGTGATTTTTGGGGTTTTTCGTGACGATGGCGAGACTGCAGAGTTCATAACTTTTCATAGTGTGCTCAGATTGTTGCCAAATCAGTGCCATTGGATAGATAATTTTGATACCTTTATTTTGGTATAATGTATGTGGTGTTTGTAATGGATATTAGATTTCTCATGGAACTTCCACATAAGTTTGCATCCCTTGAGGAAATTTTACAAAAGATTGAAGCCATTGAGCAACATCTTCACGAGGGGCAACAAATTATTAGTGTTAATTGTCAAAATTTTCAAAGGTCTTTGGCTAGCATACATGAGAGATATCTTATGACGGACATCAGGGATGCATATAATCAAGAAGTTTGTGCTTGGTATGATTTTGAGGCTGATTGTGATGATTGATATATGGATAGTTGTCATTTCTGGGATGACAACCACTTTCATATTTTATTTGATGAATCTACTTCACCTTATGTAGAGCACATTATGAAGAGAAGTCCAGAGCCTTCTATGAATACTATTTTTTAGTATTATCTAGTACTAGTGTGTTATTCAGATGATATTTTGGATATGGAGGGATCTACATATTTGGATCCCCATGATCAATGTAGATCTTTGGAGCATCATTTTCAGTTGCTTCTTGAGTTCAGATATCTTCCACGTGGAGTTCACATGAGCACTTGAACATGGGACCCTGGTTTACAATGGAAGTTGGAAAACTTCAACATGTTGGTTTTTATTTCTCCATGGGACCTTGATTCTCTAGTCTATTTCAGCACTATGGTCCACACTTATCCATGGGACCCTGGTATATGGTTGTACATCAAGCGTTGATGACAACACTTTCATAAGGGGGGTGGAATGTTAGGTAGCTAGAGAGGCAGTGGGGGGGCCCAGAGGGCCCATAGTGATAATAGTGGAGGTCGTTCAATGTAAGGTGGACTAGGTCCACTACAGTGTTAAATAAGGCCCACTATAGTAGTTAGATATAATAAATGTAAGAGGACTTACTAGAAGGTTATACTTCTAGAAGGTTCCTCCTCTAAAATGTTCTTAGGTGGTTAGTAGCACTATATAAAGAGGTTCAAGCAATGTAATGAGACATGAAGAGAAGTATTGTATTTGGAGCTGAAGTTCATTAGGAGGTTGCCCCCTCAAAGAGGCAATTGAATAGGAGAGGATCCCTTCCATAATATGATCCATTGTATGGTGTTGTCATATCCTAAGGGTTCGATCTAATAAAGTGGTGGTTTTCTATATTGTTTCATATATCTTGTGTGGTGATTGTATTCATATATCTTGTGTGGCGTGGCTGAAAGGAACCCCACATAATTCATCCTCTGGTTCCATTTACCTAATTGTTCCTCCTTCCCATTGAACAATCCAACAACTCTTTTCAAACATGCCTAATTGTTCCTCCTTCCCATGGAACAATCCAACAACTCTTTTCAAACATACCTTAGTCATGGATGTCCGCCATTGGAGGGAATAATTTATTGAAGCCCCGAACAATTCCAGTATTCTGTTGGGGTATTTTTGTGTGTTACTATTGTAATCTATTTTTTTTTTCATTTCAGGTTTGGGTGATGTGTTTCATTTTCATTTTAGTTTCTATGCAAGAATTAACAAGAGATTATTTATGAGTGGGTCTAATGGTTAATAACTATTGTTTTCTTTTAAGAGGTAATAAGTTTAAATCTGTCTGTCTTTGAAGGAGATAGATGGGCATCAACACCTTATGTGCCATTTTTATTTTTAGATTTGTCTATTTTGAATGAGATAGATGCGCATTTTCTAAATTAATTATTGAAAGTATAAACAATGTGTAGATAAAGTGTTGTAATCTGATTATTCTCAAAGTCATGGTATTATGGAAAGTATCATATTATTGAACTTAGGTGGGGAAGATAATAATCATTCCTCCCAATCACCAAGTTAAACATAATTGATTGAACTTAGGTGGGGAAGATAACACTCATTCCTCCCAATCACCAAGTTAAACATAGTTGACTATCTCATATCAATTTGTATATGAAAAATAAACAATCTTTAGAATCAAAGTGGAAAGTAAAATTAAACATACTAGTAAGAGTAAGTGGAAAGAGAGTTTTAGAGTGTTGGGTTATGACAACTCATACCTATGCAGTTACATTTGTGGTCGGTTCCTCAAGCGTTTGGTCTTCCATGTACCTGGAAAACGCTTGAGTGTTTTCTGTTTAAATGTTGAAGCCCTTGAGGTGCTTCGATGAGATTTGTGTTCATTTCTCCACTAGTTGGCTGGACAATAAAGTTATCATTGCCCCCCATTTCTGTGTGTCTCTGTTGTGCTGTGTGTGATTGTTGTATCTCATTTCCTCTCTAGTTATTAATGTTTGTGCAAGTCGTTCAAACAACAAATGGTGTCAGAGCATGTTCAGGAGAGCCTGAGGTGTGTTGATTTTTATGTCTTAACCAGTTAATTAGATTAATGTTCTTTTACTTATAAACCATTAGCACAATAACTGCATATAAAGGATCACTGAAAGAATAATATCCACAACATACACAAGATTTATCCTAGGAAAACCCTCTAGGGGAAAAACCCAACAAACTTCCTCAATATAGATCCACCAACCAAGAACAAAGCATCTCTCCATGAGAGAACTAACAAAGCATAAGATCCTCCTCTAACCCTTGACTAAGAGTAGCACACCACTTAACCAAGAGATACCCAAGAGATCAACCAAGAACCCCCGTGACGTCACCTCCTAGCTGCAGTAGCATCTCCCTCTGAGACTTGTGCACTTCCTTTTCTTAGCTGCAACGCTAGTGAGTGAGTGTAAAAGTGAGGCACTAGCCTCCCTTATAAATAGTAGTCTGGCCTCCCTAAATTAGGTCTGGGTCGATCTGTCACTTTACTCATTTAATTTACATTGAATTTTCAAGGCACAATAGGGTCATCTTAATAAATATAATATAATAACATTCTCTAGGGTTTGTCTTGGTCAAATACAATAAGGATATCTTTTGAAGCTACTAAATCTTCAACACTCCCTCTTAGAAAGGAATGCATTCTTCTTGTCACGATCATCATCACTGCTTATGCACTTCTGCATACTTGGTCATTGTCTTATTGTCAATCATGGATCTATATATCATAAGAAGTTATGCACTTTCACCAGCCTTTCATATTGGAATAACATACCAGCATGCGTTGGGGTAGCGTACCAGCTTGCGTTGGGGTAACGTACCAACCTGCATTGGGTTTACCAACCTACACTAGGGTAGCTTTCCTCTACTGAGGATATCATCACTTCCCTCTACTGGGGAACACATCACTTCCCACTACTGGGCAACACATCACTTCCCGCTACTGGTGAAGTCTTTCTGGATCACTCCAAGCTTCTCTCTAAAATACTCGAACTTGACTCTGGACAAGAGCTTGGTCAACACATCTGCTACATGTTTGTCGATGGCAATATATTGGAGTCTTACTGCTCCCTTCTGTACCATGTTCGTCGATGGCAATATACTGGAGTCTTACTGCTCCCTTCTGTACCATGTCCCAGACATAGTGTTATTTGATCTCGATATGCTTGGACTTGTCATGACACACTGGGTTCACTGACAACTTTATGCAACTCTAGTTGTCATAAAAGATACAGGTTTCCTTCAACTCGAGATCAATCAATTATGCGATCAACTTCTGAAGTCACACTGCTTCGCCACAAGCTGACCATGCTGCCAAATACTATGCTTCTGCAGAACTGAGTGCCATATAGGTCTGCTTCTCACTGAGTCACTAGATCACAACTGATCCCATACTAAAGCAACATCCGGATGTACTTTTCCGGTTTGGGACACTGCCTGTCCAAACTGAATATGTGTAGCCTCGCAGTATTATCTTGCAATATGAGATATATCCGAGTCCATAATCAATTGTACCCTTCAAGTACCTCATCACATGTTTTTCCATAATTAGGTGAACATGTCTTTCATCGCAAAACATATATTTGTCCTCGTGTTCTTCGAACCAATTGTTTTTTCACATCACATTGTACCGGATTGGTACACTTGCTCAACTGCAACTCAATTTGCACGATCATGCGCTAGCTCTATGTGCTTTTTGCAAAGCACTATCTGTCTCACTGGCTGAGAGTATGTCCTCTACTCTCTCTACAACTGTTCCTCTGGGACTGGGACTCTGCACTTGTAGCTGCTCTGAAGCTGAGAATGACTGCTCCATTCTCACTAAGGCTGCTAAACTATGAGAGTAACTCCTCTACTCTACCATGAAAACAACTTCATTTGAAACTGAGAGTGACTCAATAACTGACACTGAGGGTAGCTTATCCTATTTCTCTGGAGGTAACTCAATCTTCTATTGTAGTCATTTATCCATGGCCTAACTCATGTACTGCACCAACTGGCACTGGAGATAACTCAATCCCAAATACAGGGATTGTCATACCTTCTCCCTTTGAATCTCATACCGTGTCGACTTCTTTTAATGAATCATGTTTGTTCTATATATACTTCTTCTGATTATTGGAGCAAGTGTCTCATCATAGTCTTCTCCCTCTTGCTAGGAGAATCCTCTAGACACAAATCAAGCTTTGTACATCTCTATGAATGGTGTTGGAGAGGTTTCTCCTCCTTACTGGATCATGAGGGTTGATTCCCTCTGAACTCTAGCTCCTTCAGAGCTGGTACTTAGTGGGGTCGCATGCCTCACCACTGGTGGAGCCATCTACTCCTCATGATATGGATCGTCAATGCTATATGGATTTGCATCCTGCAAAGGGTCATGAGACCATACTGGTCTCTTCCTGGTTACTGTAATGATTCTCGGTGGGCCATTCTGGCTCTACTCACTCTTCTTGATGATCTGAAGAGTGATCAACTGCACTAGAGGGATTTGTTATGTCATCTTTGGATCCTTCTTCTCCTCGTGATTTGTCTCCATATGAGATGTTTTGTATCTAGCAAAAGTAACTTCTTCTTCTTCTTCGGTACATGGATGTATGCGGTCATGTATACAACTTGGATAGTCTGCTCCATGTCTCATCTAATATGTTGCCTCCTGCAACTGTCATTATAAATCCCTTAGGGTTATCACCCGTGACCTACCCAGAACAAAAACAACAAGGGAGAAACAATAGACAAGAATAATACTCTTTAGAATAATAATAAAAACAATAGCGAGAACAATTATCACAGTAGCTCATTCAAAGCTATCACTTGTGACCTGCCTGAAACAAAGGTCAAAAGTAAGAAATACAGTAATAAGAAATGAGAGCAACACTCTTCTAGTGTTGTGATCAATCATTCCTCCATGGTAACCTGGAAACAAAACAAGAAGTTTCTCCTAGAGGAGATGTTAGTTATATTTAGTAAATGATTACAATAAGCATTTATCTCAATAGTGCTCACATACTACTAAGTATTCAATAATAAAACTTTTCAAAGATTGCTATCACAACTATAGTGTTTACTTGTAATGTGGCAGTTATCAAACTTGATATGTGCAAATTTGAATGTTATCATTTTAATCAGTCAAACTTGGAACCTGGAGTCTTGTCCTCAAGAATGAGTGTGTTGATTTTCTTCCAAGTCTCCTTCACTCAAGATGACAAGTATTCTCTTCAACCAGTCCCATGTACTTAAGACAATATGCTTTCTAGACAGAAATTTGAGTTACAGAATATAGTGCAAATAAACTCTAATGTCTCAACCTTAATCAATCTAATACTTTGACTAAAGTTAGTTTCTAGCTTTAACTTTGAACAAAGGTTAGTACGATAATCATAACTTCAACAAATCGAAATACAACCTAGATGTTCATAAGTTCACAATAATGCCATAACAAAAAGAGGCATATCAAAATAATCAAACTTGGGATGCATTGTTCCTCTGAATGTGTTGGATCTGAGATCCTTTTGGATCTACGATTGTTGTTTGAACAAAAGATCCCTTCTTCTGCAAATACCCTTAAGATAATGACACAATTTAATATATGTAAGTACATACCTCTGACAATATCGACAGATGGTGACACCATCCGACAACAACGATAAGCAATAATGATCCTTTAAAACTTCAAAGGTGCTTCAACTTGTAATCTAATCGTAGTTGGAGATTTGCTAGGGTAAGGCACACTAGGACAATAAAAAATCAGCGCCAACACTTCACAAAAAATTTCACAGCAACTGGTACTATAACTGGTGTTGGCACTGCAACTGCAATTGGCACAACAACTGGCATGAAGGAACTGGCACTGCAACTGTAACTGATGTTGAAACTGCAACTGGTACTGCAAGTGCAACTGCAACTGGCACTGCCAACTGGTACTGCAAACTTAGGGTTTTATGAGGAAACCCTAATTTCTCAAACTTCAAGTTTTAGAATTCTTATCCAAGGACTAGATGTGCCCTCCTAGGGAGAGTGCCTAGATGGTCTTACTTTTCCCAACGTCCTCCAACAAGGTGGATGATGTCACCTTTTAGGGTTTATGCAGAAACCCTAGTATGCATAAACCCTAATTTCTAAAATTTGTCTAAAAATGAAAATTATTCTAGAAAGGTGTGCTAGGGTTAGGAGAGTCTTCCTATGCCCTTAGCTTATTTATCGATTTCTTTTGTGCTATGAAAATGCCTTCTTTCTAGCCCACTCTGATACCATATTGATTTTTATGTCTTAAGCAGTGAATTAGATTAGTGTTCTTTTACTCATAAACCATTAGCACAATAACTACATATAAATGATCATTGAAAGAATAACATCCACAACATACACAAGATTTATCCTAGGAAAACCATATAGGAGAAAAAACCATCAAACTTCCTCAATATAGATCCACCAACCAAGAACAAAGCCTCTCTCCATGAGAGAACTAACAAAGCAGAAGATCCTCCTCTAACCCTTGACTAGTAGCGCACCACTTAACCAAGAGATACCCAAGAGATAAACTAAGAACCCCCATGATGTCACCTCCTAGCTGCAGTAGCATCTCACTCTAAGACTTGCACACTTCCTCTTCTTAGCTGCAGAGCTAGTGAGTGAGTGTACAAGTGAGGTGTTAACCTCCCTTATAAATAGTGGTGTGGCCTCACCAAATTAGATCTAGGCCGACATGTCACTTTACCCTTTTAATTTACATTGAATTGTCAAGGCACAATAGTGCTGACTTTTACAAAGGCACAATAGAGACATCTTAATAAATATAATATAATAACATTATATGGGGTTTGTCTTGGTCAAATACAAAAAGGATATCTTCCGAAGCTACTCAATCTTCAACAAGATGGTTGGGCACCAAGGAGAAGGATGGAAGAGGCCATTGTGAGGAGTCATTGTGAGGAGTCGTTGTTGGGTGAGCAGAGCCACGTGAAGAGGAGTCGTTGGTCACTGTTTGCTTCCAAGAGCTAAGAAAGGAAGGACACCAAATTTTCCTGGACAGTTTAGAGAAGAGCCGAGGGTCGAGGAGGCGTACAGGACTGACATCACGAGTCGATACAATGTGGCCAAGTGGAGAGCGGGTATGAAATGTTGCTAGCAAATTGACCTGCGACACATGCACGATTTTTCGTGGCACTCCGCAACCACCAGTCACACAACCAGTGGATGAAGCAAGGTTGGCCGATCGCAATAGCTAGTGTGATCAGGTGGTCGAAATGACTGACGACTAGGAGAAAGAATTGATGCGATACAGGTTGTAATTTGCACTGGTTGTGCCCCAACTCATGGGATAGAAGTAGTGATGAGAAGAAAGCTGGGCGGATGACAAAGAAAACAATCATAGCGAAGGAACATGGTGGGTGTTGTTTGTGGTGGAGCAATGGTAGACGATGGCAGTGGAGCAACGACAGACACTGGCAGACGTGGAGATGGAGGCGGAATAGGAATCATGGAGATGGTCTTCTGCAACAACATCTTGGCCATTGTGGGCGAAGATTCAAATCCCCATTACCTGCCCAACAAAGCGATGATATGGAACAACCACCATGGTTGGTGCATCGGGGCGCAGGTGAGGGTGGTCAGAGTCAGTTGGGACAAGATCATTGTGGTCTTGGAAATCAAGATATTTGCGTACGATTTCCCTGGAGGCTTGAATCTATCACGAGATTGGGATTTGGACTGTTGAACGAGGTGGCGTTGTTTTTTCCCCAATGTGTTTTGGGGTGCTAAAATAGATACCTTTTGGGAATCTATGTGATGATAGAGGAAGGAGGTCGAGTTGTTGCGGTATGTGATGATAGAGGAAGGAGGTCGAGTTGTTGCGGTATTGGTTGTACTATGTCCTAGTTGTGGCCTAACGTGTTGCAAAAGAAGCAATGAGCCAAGCAGGTTAAATCGGGGCTTGAGTTGTCAGAGGAGGCAGACTTGGAGTCAACGGTGATGATAGTGGTGGTAGCAATGGAGATTGTGATGATCTTGAGTTAAAGCACGTAGAGTGCAAGGAGGACGTTTTGCATAATTGGAAGTTCCGATGTGAGGAAGAGAACTTGGTTGCCATTGCGATGGCAAGGCAGAGGTATGAATGCAAAGTTCGAGGTGGAGTTAACATTTTTTTTTTATGTGTAAATGGGCATACAACTGTAAGACCTAGTTAGGCATGCATACCCCGATTTTGAAATGTCACTGGTAAAATTTAGATGACCTAGGTGAGAGGGGGGAGGATGTGGTATTCCTGGATACCTTAACCTTGAAGTTTGGTCGGTTTTGGTCATGGGAAAAGGGGAGGGGACGGGAGTAGGTCAAGAGTTGTGGTTTTAGGCACATGTGTCTTGATAGCTTGTGGTTTTTAGAGCCCATGTATTGCATGTAGTGAAGTGTTGAAATTAACCTGGAGGTGAGAGGTGAAGGCTCACTTGGCTGGCTTGGCCAGATTCAGTCAAGGAAGTACATATTTGTTGGTTATGGTGATGGAGTTATATGATGTAGATTGTGGGATTTTACTACCCACAAATCATCATTAGCAGAGATGTGTACATCAAACAATCAGAATTGTTCAAGATCGCAAAGGGAGATTTGTTTGCAAACTCAGGGAATCATTGTATGGCCTATTGTAACCAGGCAATGGTACAAGATGTGTTATTCCTTCATGGTGAGCCAAAGTTCTTAAGAAGTGAGTATGATCGTTATGTTTATGGAATATTCATTATCTTAGTGTTATGTTGATGATATGCTTGTTGAAAGCAAAGCATGGTTGAGATTAGCAAGTTAAAGGCTTAGTTGGCTAGAGCTTTTGATGAAGGATCTAGGAGCAACAAAACAAATCTTGGGCATAGAAGTACATAGAGATGGAAAAATGGTAAGTTGTGGTTGTCACTGATGAGGTTTAGTATGAACTTTGTGAAACCAGTAAATATTACTTTAGTTTTCCAATATAAGCTTTCTTCAAGTTTATGCCATAGTAGTAAGGAAGAAATGATTATATGTCTCGTGTACAATGCAGTAGGAAGGTTGATGATTGCAATGAAATGCTAAGTTATTTCACTTGTAGTTGGTGTTGTTAGTGGAAACATGACAAACCTAGGTAAAGAGCATGGAAATGGGTGCTTTTATATCTGAGAAGCACAAGTATCACCTACAGTGGTTGCAACAATTTAGTTTGTAGTTATGTTGATTTAGTGGAGGTGGAGTGGTCCATACTGGAACAAACTGTGGAGACATGTTCATGCAACCAATATTGTTAGAGAAGTTGTTGTGGTGTTTGGATTCTCTTGTCTTGTAGGAAGGTGATGTTTTATTTGTTGGGCAAGGTTTCATAATTTTTTTGTCAAGGTGGATATTGTCGGGTTGTGACAACACATACCCATGTAGTTACATTCGTAGTTGGTTTCTCAAGCGTTTGACCTTCCATGTGCCTATAAAACGTTTGAGTGTTTTTGTTTAAATGTTGAAGCCCTTGAGGTGCTTCGAAGAGATTTGTATTCGTTTCTCCATTGGTTGGCTGAACAATAAAGTTATCATTGCCCCCCATTTATGTGTGTCTCTATTGTGCTGTGTGTGATTGTTAAATCTTGTTTTCTCTTTGGTTATGAACGTTTGTGAAGGCCGCTCAAATAACATAAAGAACCATTCCTTTATAACTTGTTCCGCAATATTTCAAACTTGAGAAGAAGGAATCAAAACCCAACACTTTGGATTTAGTGAAGTTACACAAAACATTCTTTCCATGGGACTTGCAAACATGGGAGGAAGAAACAACAAAGAACAAGGGGTACAAATGGGAAACTAAAGTTGGGAGAGGAGAGCCTCATTTGTCCTTCTGCAACTGTGAGAGGTCCATACCCCATTATGTCCAACACACAACAATTTCCCTGTAAATTAATGAGGTCCATACTGTATTATGTGCAAGACCCAACAATTTTCCCTATAAATTAATTGTGTCCATACCCTATTCATTAGTGATGTCCATACCCTATTCATTAGTAATGTCCATACCTTATTATGTGCAACACCCCACAATTTTCCCTGTAAATTAATGAAAATGACTGGCTATGTTATCCAACACCCCCAATGATTAATCAAACATGGCCACTTCAATCATCCCTCTACAATTTCCCCATGGTCAAGTATGGTATCTTGTGTCATCCCCCTTTGATTTCCCCTATGATCAATGAAGTATTTGTCGGACGCTCCCCTAATTTAATTAACGAAGTATGGTGATGTTGCTATGTTGCCAGATTGTTTGCATGCCACAAGCTCAAACTGTAAACGTTGGATCGATTGTGCAAGGATAACTTCTGCAAATACTGCATTAATGTGTGCGAGGAGAATAAACCCCAGTGTTTGGTACAACATATTTCACTTCACTAAGATGGAGAGAGCACAAAAAAGGATCTATTGCAAACAATATTAACTCAAATGCTTCCACAAATCCAGTTGATGCTAAACACAAAAAATCTCAAATGTCTATTGGATATTGTTGGGTTTTTGGTTGCAACTCTTCAGTTGCCTGTTGCACCTACCTAGGTAAGAAAAATGCACACCTACTTGTATGGCAAATAATATGCACCCCACGTCTATCTATTGGATATATTGTTGGATTTTTCGTTGCAAATCTTCAGTATTTTTCATTGTCCCTGTTGCATCCTGCCTATGTTTATGTAAGAAAAAGACACACCTAGTTGTATGGAAAAAAATATGCATTCAAATAATAAATGTTATATAAAATAGAATATACATTGTTAAATTTGAAATGATTTAGATATGATAATATATATCTCAAATTATACAAAATGTATTCCTCTGCTGCATGATGCATATTGAAACACCATGCAGCAAAGGAACTGTCGACTTGTACAAGGTGAAACACCTAGCACATACTGTTATCATCGATGGAAGAAACCAATCAGATAATTCAAATTCATTGTTGGATACTTTAGTCTCTAGTAATCATAGTGCTGAAGGAAACAATCTAAGTGATGCACAAAAATAAGCAATGAACCCACTGAGGCTATGGTAATGGAATCTGGAAATCCCCCGCCCTTTTTCCCGAACTGGTTGACGATTTGGAAGAGGAGTTGAACACGGTCCATTCAATTTCTTCCATGAATTTATAGAGCTATGGATCTAGTAGGAACTCGTAGATTGACATATGCTTCTTTATCGATCCTAAATTACCTAGAAATAGAAATAGTAACAGAAGTAAAATATAAATAGTTATTGTGATGACTAGAAATGCAGATTCGCCTGTGAGACAACAATATACTTTATGTTCACGGGTGGCGGACAAAAGAGTAACAATTCAAGTAAAGTATTCATGGGTTTGTATCTCTTGTATAATAATTTGGTAAAGATTTATGGTTTATATAGGTTTTCTCTATTATTCCCCTCACCCCCACAAGGATTCAAGATTGCCTAGGTAAGTAAAGTGCAAAAGGTAATTGTATGTTGAGATTCCATTGTCCTCATTCATCACATGATTAAAGGTATGGTTTCCATTGATACAAGTCTAGCCTCAGTCTTATGTCGAATTAGTCAATTAACCTCTAAATTCTTGTAGCTGAGTTATTATCATATCTTAAGAGAGAGTAATGAGAAAACATATTTATTAGCGAATCAAACAGCAAAAAAAGAGTTGGGAACTTTGGTTACTAACAACAAGGTTATATGGAAGCCTTTCGCCACATGATTAAAGGCATGGTTTGAATGGATAAAAGGTTGGCCTCAATCTTATGTCGAATCAATCAATTAACCTCTAAATTCTTGCAACTGATTTATTATCATATCTTAAGAGAGAGTAATTAGAAAACAAATTGGTTAGCGAATCAAGCAACAAAAAAAGAGTTGAGAACTTTAGTTGTTGCGCCCAGAGGTGCATTCTACAACTCAGTGCTAGGTTGATGAGTGATTTTGTGCCTAAATTCAATGTAGAGCTGACACGTGCCACTCTTAAATAATAATAAAAAAATTAAGTAAATGAAAATTGTATATGTCGACTCTAACCTTTTGCTCTAAAAAGGGTTAAGGAGGAAGGGTTTGCACCTCAAGAGATTTGATTCCTCTCGACGCTTCTTAGAACCGAAGTTATGATGGATCTATACTAGTTAACAACAAAGTTATATGGAAGCCTTTAGCCACATGATTAAAGGCATGGGTTGGATGGATACAAGGATGGCCTCATTCTTATGTTGAATCAGTCAATTAACCTCTAAATTCTTGCAGCTGAGTTATTATCATATATTAAGATAGAGTAATGAGAAAATAGATTGATTAGTGAATCAAGCAGCTAAAAAAGAATTGGAAACTTTGGTTATTAACAAAGTCATATGGAAGCCTTTGCCGTAAGGTTTGAAATTATCCTTGAAGATCTCAAAGACATAGTTACTTTTATACAGATTTTGAAAAACACAATAAAGAAGGGGAAAGCATGATGTGACCTCATGGGGAACGAGTCCCATCTATCTCAGATTGTGTTGAATGAGTCCTATTTGTCTCACATTGTGTCGAGTACACGAATCTAGAAGGGTAGGTGTGCGAACGATATTTTTATCCCCATATCCGAGCGAAATTAGCAGGCAATCATTTTATGCCTAGCCTCAACAAACAAGGAAGATTAAAAAGCCAAAGCTATAGAAAATGAAGCTGAGAGTTTTCATTTAGCTGATTTGTTTAGATATAACTAAAGAATTAAATAATCAATCGGGCACTAACGGTTGAATTGTTGGAGTTGGTCCTTGCACTGGAATTTGATGGATCATTCCTATAGGTATCAAAATTGGACATATTATGTCCTGGAAGAGTAAACGATACCACATTGAAAGCAAAAGGAGTACCGAGTGGTAGAATTGAAGGCCCTATCGTAGGAGGGAGAGGTGTTATTAGGGGCACGAGATTCGACACTAATCATAACAATAAGATAATAAAATAAAAACATTAACAAAATTAAAGAACAAACAATTGAAAAAAATTTAATTTCGTTAATTTATTTATTGGATTTTTTTTTTTTAATTTATCAATTTTTTTTATAAATTTAAAGATTTTTAAAATTTTTATAATTAATATTTTAATTTTAAATTACATTCACTCTCGACATTTTCAAGTGAAAGCTCAACTTGAAGTTACATTCACTTTTCTCTGAATTTAAGAGTACGATTACATGGTGGGTTTGGGAATTTTTAAAATTTATTATTATTATTTTATTTTATTTAAAATTTTATTTTTAATTAAAATTATTTTATTATATTAAGTTTTTTAACTAATATTTATTTTATTTAAAATTTAAAAAAAATTTAAAATATATTTTTATTTTAAAATTTTGTTTAATAATTAATGTCTTGAAAAACATTATAAAAAGTGCATTTTTGTTGGCACCTTCATTGTTTATGAAAACATAATGGTGTCAATGTAACAAACACATAGATAAGAAGTCACATTAATGGCACTGAAGGTTGTTGGCAGGTGTGAAAGGAATCAATGTCTAGAGGTAGAATTCTAGGTTTTTGAGTGGAGTGGCAGAAGATTGAAGACACTTAATAGAAGTTCAAAAGTTATAGGTTAGGTTAGTTTATAAACGAGGAACTAGAAGCGAGCCAACAACTTCCCAAATTTGAATATTTCTTCTTGCTTTAGAGTGCATGTGTATAAATGTAAAGGCCTCTACTTATTAATGAAATAGAAGCGAGCCAACAACTTCTCAAATTTGAATATTTCTTATCACTTTAAAGTGCATGTGTATAAATGTAAAGACCTTTACTTATTAATGGAATGGACACTAGAGGGATATCTATCATAATGTATTGAATTGTTATGTACATTTATTATTTACATAACTTATAAGTTAGGAAAAAACTAAATAATATAAATAATAATAAATAAATATACTAAAAGATAAAGAAACAATTAAAAATAAAATAAGTAAATGATTTAATAGTCATAGCTCTTCATAAAAAATCACCAAAAGTGTCCTTTAGGATGATTTATACAGGGTCAACTCATTGCAAAAGACATGGTTTTTTGTATTGTACTTCTCATTCTTTTGAGTAAGTCAACTTGAGTATATTTGATAGCAAATTTTTACAGAAGAAATTAATTAGCAATTTTTTTTTCTTCAAAGACAAGGAAAACTGTGGACAATGTATATATTAATTCTAAGTTGGAGAAGCCCCTAGGATGTAGAACAGTCGGTGATTTAGTGTATTGTTAAGGCACTATGTTATGTGAAGTCAATGGTTCAAAACCCTCGACTATCCTTGTGTGTCGCATGAGGGGCCGCATTAACATGCCTGGAGGTTATATTGGTAGTAATTGGATAACACGACCACGTGTCACACGAGTATGTGCCCGATTAGTTGTTGGTTGGATAAGCTAAATCAACATATAACACAAGAGACCAAGCAAACATTAAACATAAGCATACCGAACGAGATATAATTAGGCATGGAGAGATTAGAGAAAATCCTTAGAGATAAGGATTCCTTAGCCAATGCTAATCCTCACCATATAACTACTCCATGACCAAGTCCTTCAAGGACAACTAATATACAAATAAGTTCTCCAAGCACAACTAATATACAAATAAGTTCTCCAAGTACAATTAATACACAACTGAGAATATCTACAAATGGCTTAATGATCACCAACTACCCACTACTCTATACACATTTTCCAATATATGGGTACCCGATAAGGGTAAAACTAGAATTCTCAATATTTGATGAAGACAAAAAGCAAAGCGTGGCTTGGATTAACAAAGCATAGGAATAATTTGAAATACATAACATTTAATTTGATGATGAGAAAGTCAAGTGCACTTCCATGCAGCTTGAGGGCTATGCATATAATTGGTACATATGGTGGAAGTATGTGACAAAGGTTTATTCATACATCTAGGTTAGATTCAAAGATGATTTCTTTAATAGATTCCACACTATGACAAAAAAAAAATTGTTGCAAAACTCACTAGAATATAGCAAAAGGGCGATGTAGACGAACAAACATGAATGAGAAGCATTGACAACACGAGTATCTGACTTATTGGATGATTAACTACTCCAAACTTATGTGCATGGACTAAAGCCATGCATAAGGAGCAAGTTATAAATGCATAACATTACAACCATGGAAAAAGCTTGGTGTAAGGCAAAAGTTGGCCAAATAAGTTAAAAAGGTCATCCCAAAATTATGACAAGGTTCATTCAAGGTGAAAGCCACACCAAATTATATATTTTGGAAATTCAAAATATCCTTCATCACATCTAAGAGAAGATAATAATTACAATTTGGAAGCCCAACGACGAAGGGAGGGAAAATGTAAATATTGTGGAGATAAGTGATCACTAGGGCACAAATGCATTAATTGGAAGTTCTATAAATATGAAGATTTGTGTGGAAGGGGAACAAACAACCTAGTGAAGCTCCTAGCTTTGAAAACCTTGTTGAAGTTGGCTTCGGACCTGGGGATACAAAACATTCAGGTGCTCAAGGATTTGGCATTGGTAGTGAACGGGAAAGCGATTTCTACAAAATACAAATTTCCAGGGCATTGTAACACATTTGAAGGAGGTCGCACAAGCCTATAATTCTTTTTGTATATGGCATATTTTTAGAGACTTGAACTAGATGGCTGAATCACTTTCAAAATATGGATTAATGTTGCCTTTGGGTTCGATACTTTATACTAAAGTAAAGGATGTAATCTCCATGGAAAGACGTGAAGTATTAGATTTTGTGTGATCACACAATAACTTGTTCGTAGTTGGATGATTGTATCATCTAAAAGGACCGCTAACAAAATTTTGAATATGGTTATAAATATTGTGGGATAGTAGAATCAAGTTGGAAAATTGTTTTTCAAATCCTGCTAGCGCGATTGTATTTCGAGGGTTTCGTTCTGTAAGGTGACCAAGGTTTGAAACTCACGATAGTCGAGAGGAGACACTCAAAAAAATTTAGCCATGCTAAGAGGGTGTGGCCTAGGGAGGATGTGATCCTTGGGTGATTTTGACGACTTAGATGCCCCTGGGTCGTGGTTTCTTAGACCACGGTCTAGTCCCGCATGTAATAGACACGCTAGCAAACAAAAAAAAGTTGGAAAATTGTTTATTATTACTTTTTGTAATATTTTCTATTAGGTCATTTTTTTTTGTTAGAAATGCATGTCACTTGCGGGGCCAACGTTTCAATCATTGGATAAGAATCCACATTCTAGGGGCATCTAAGCCATCAAAATCAATTGGGGATCGCATCCAACCTGGGCCGCACCAACCCTTAACATGGATGGATTTTTGGGTGTCTCCTCTCGACTAAACACACTGAAAGGGTATTGAATTCAGGTCGCCTAGCAAAGGAAACCCACACCTTAACCAATTGAGTTAGCAGGAATTGACCTATCAGGGTCAACTCTTGAAGTTTAGTTAAATACTATAATTTTTTTGGATAATATACCATTTATCTATGGTATAGTGTAGCTGCACCCGAGGAATGTATCTTTCTCTCCTTTTTTGGAATAAAAATATGAACTTTTTTTTTGGAAAAAAAATTAAGATGAAAGAGAATCAGACACCTCCATCGACAACTCTAATGAAAAAGAAAAAAGGAAGAAAAGTAACTATTGTAAATGTGTGGTATGAATTGGGTTCCACGTGATAAATGTGTATCAAATCACTTCTATCATTGCAAAATTATAAATGGAAAGGAAGTAGAGGTCTTCGTTGAAGAAGACTTGTTAAACTCTCAAGAGAATGAAAAATCACCGAAGATATCATTAGCAACAATCAGGTGCACTAGAAAGACTTCTAAGGAAGAATAAACAAGGGTATGTAATAAAGTTATAGGCCAGAAAGAAGAAGTGAAACCATCCATAGTAAGGTATGCTCCACCTCATTTAAATAACAATGGTAATAGCTGGAGCACTCAAGATGAAAAACCCATTCTATCACTTGCAACAATTATAGGAAAGACAGAACCAAGGACATTAAAACTCAAGGGAAACATAAAGAATAAAAATATCATAATCCTCATAGGCTCTATAAGTACACATTATTTCATGGATATCAATCTCTCAAAACAACTCATTTTTTTGTATACCCTATGAAGGATCTCACTGTTACAATTGTTGATGGTCAACAAGTCAAAGGAATATGAAGGTTCCATAAAGCTTTTGTACAAATACAAAGCTTAGAACTACAAATTGGATGTTATGCTCTACCACTTAATGGGATGAACATGGTGTTAGGGTAAAATGATTAATGCAATTGGGCACCTATACCACAAACCTTCCAGAAAAATTTATGGAATTCAAGTAGTAAGAGAAAAATTACAAATTATATAGGTTAGGAAACCTATATTGTATACTAAAAGAATTCATAAATATTCAAGAACAAATTCAAAATCAATATAAACCTCCACAATAAAAAACAATCACTTAGGATTCACTTAGGATTGATCGGAGAACAAAACATTCCTAAAAGGAAAGGCAATGTTGTGTACATAAATTATAAGCTAGGAAAGAAACTAAATGATATAAATAATAATAAATAAATAAAGTAATAGAAAGATAAGGAAATAATTAAAAATAAGTAAATGAGTTGATAGTCATAACTCCTCATGAAATGTCACCAAACCTGCCCCAAGGATTAGTTATACTTGACCCTCTTATTAGTCCCTGCCGTAGGCATAGAGGGACTATAGCGATCGATAAATCGTTGACCTGGCATTAGTTTGTGCGTTGACCATAAATATTTGCCTATTGTCTATTGTTGGAACAAGGGAAGTGAAAACATCGATTTTTATATAATAAAAAGTATCATGTTTGTCAAGATCTGATTGGACAAAGGATTGGAGCTCTTATTGCCGCCTTCACTATTCCCAATGTAAAATATGTTTGCATTTCCAAAGTATTTGGTAGTATATGGTCATTTTTGAATCATAAATTTTGTTGTGCATTCGTCGAACGTGGATTAATGCTACCATTAATTCAAATGTTTGTTTTAGCATTTTATGCTAGGTAAATTTATGGCAATGTTTGATATGGTGGCATATCCAAAGTATGGCTTTGCAATACATTCTCTGGTGTTCGAACTATTGTTACAAAAAATATATGAATTTATTTGGGATACGTTAGAGACCTGCCACATTGAATTTTTTTCTTAAATGTTTACAGTGCATTTCTGATAGACTTAAATGTTTACCTAACAGTCTTGGTAGTGTTGAATGGTTACTTAACACGCTTGTTATGAGACATTTTCTTCCATTTTTAAAATTTATATGCTCCACGGGCATTGCTGGTTCACTGGTCCATGCTTGCTTTTTTCATGGCACTGATTTCTTATTTGCATGTTCTCGTTGTTCTTGCTTGCCTGTTCATGTTATTGCAGTTTGCATGTTTGGGTTTCTGTAGTCGTGATTGGAAGAGCCTCGTTCCTGGGGGGGTGGTTGCTACTTGTTCCTTTCTTCACTGTATGTTGTTTATTGTTGCTTGATTCGACTTTGCAGGGTTTCGGTCCTGCACCTGCACTTGGGCCTTTTGGTGCTTTTGGCTGGGTTCTTATTTGGTGCTTTTTCTTGTTTGCCCAGGGTTTGCAATGTTGGGATGCTGCATCTGCGGTTGGATCTCTGGTTACATTTTTTTACACTTTGGTTTGCATAGAATACTATTAAGATAAAATAACAGACTAAAGAATTGCAGGCGATGTAAATTGCATATGTTACGCATTGAAACAGAGTTTGTCGGCCTGGAATTATATTTCATAGCTGCCGATGCATTTTCCATGGATTTTGTGTTACTATGGTTTCATAGTTATGAGAGTGCCTTTTGCTGTGTGGGAGATATAGCTGTTCTCTGCCGTTTACTTTCCTGTTGTAAATTGCGTTTGACTCTAGTTTGTCGCGTTTCTATGGTCATTCCGAGCGACCGTCGTTCGATTGCGTACTTAGCCAGTTTTATGGATGCAGCTTCGCGAATAGGCTCTATTGAACTATGACAGGTCGTGTTCGGTATATACATTAGCTTTGCCGAATTAGTTTTCTTTAAAAGAAGGCCTCCTGGACAGAAGAGAATGCAATTTATGAAATTATAGGTTTCCTGGACAACATAGGTTAATTATCGCAACTTCTGGGGCTAGCAGGCTGAAAATTGGGCTTATTAAGATAAAATAATAGAGTAAAGAATTGCAGACGATGTCAATTGCATCTGTTACGCTTTGAAGCAGATTTTGTCGAGCTCAAAATATATTTCATAGCTGCCGATGCTTTTTCCATGGATTCTGTGTTACTACGGTTTCATAGTTATGAAATTGCCTTTTGCCGTGTGGGAGATATAACTCTTCTCTCCCTTTTACTTTCTCGTTGTAAACTGCGTTTGACTCTACTTTCTCGCGCTTCTGTGGTCATTCCAAGCGACTGCAGTTCAGTTGCATCCTATGACAGGTCGTGTGTGGTCTATACATTAGCTTTCCCAAATTAGTTTTCTTTAAAAAAAAACCTCCTGGACAGAAGAGAATGCAATTTATGAAATTATAGGTTTCCTGAACAACATTGGTTAATGATCGCGGGTTCTTGGGGTGGTGGGCTGAAAATTGGGCTTCTGTTCTTCCGTGCCCTGCAAATAGCACGGAGAGTTCCGCGATCATTCTGACCGACTATCGTTCGGTTGCATAGTTAGCCATTTTTATGGACGCGGCTTGGCGGATAGGTGGTATCTAACTATGGTGTATACATTAACATTTCCAAATTAGTCTTCTTTAAAGGAAGGGCTCTTGGATAGAAGACATTGAAATTTATCAAATTATAGGTTTCCTGGACAACATAAATTAAACATAGGAAATATGTAATTTTGTAAAGTAGATATATAAAGCATGCACAGAGCCCTCGTCCCATACTTAGCCAGTTTTTGCATCGCGGGTTCTCGGGGTGGGCGACTGAAAATTGAGTATTGGAGAGTTCCCCGATATACAAATTGACCATCGGACTTGCGGGCTATTTGAATTTGAAGGCCGTCATGTCCAAAAAAATTAGCATCGTCGAAATAGTTTACTTTACGTACATTGTTTTACATACCCTGGTGGAAAAAAAAACACACAAAAAAAATAGTAAGCATTTTTTGGATCACGGGTTCTCGGGCTGGCGGGCTCTAACTTCGGTCACTGTTTTTCCGTGTCCTACAAATAGCACATATAGTTCCGCGATATACAAATAGACAATCAGACTTGCGGACCATTTGAATTTCAAGGGCTCATGTGCAAAAAAAATAGCATTCTCGAATTACTCTTCTTTACATACGTTCTACATACGGTTGTCGACAAAAACTGAAAAATAGTAGTAACGTCTGTTACATAGGGCTCCATCCTCGCTACATTCAACGCTTCCCAATACACATTAAATATGCTTTCAAAAGTCAGAATCAACCAGACAGGTTCGAAAAGATGGGCTTTAATAACTGGAAAGCTCGAGGACATTTCCCATTAAAATAAATAGACAGGCTAATATTCAACCCTTCCTTGTTTTTGATTTTGAATAGGCAAGGAAATATGAAGACTCAAACGCAACGTAGTTCTGCAGTTATTAGATACTCAATTCGCATTCTCGCGATGGCTTCTGCCAATGAGTTGTCCATCATATATGGCCTTCCTTCTAGGTTGTCAGATGTTTTTTCCCCTTTACTCAAATAATAAAAATGTCATTGAATTTGAAGAACATTGAGTACTAAAGTGCCTTACCTATGAAAGCGCCTTTTTTCCAACATTTTGAATTTGCGATTTTTTTTTTTTTTGCTTCTGCAGTTTTAGTTTTTCTTAAAAGCTTTAGCATAGTTCACAAAGGTGTCGCCCACAGAGGGCTTGACGTCATGTCCCTCTTTAGTATTGTGCATTTTGAAATGATGAGCTTTAATAACTGAAAAGATCGAGGACATTTCCCATTAAAATGAATAGACAGGCGAATATTATGGGATCTGACAATTTCTTTTTACCTGCATTTTGAAGTTGCGAAAATATTGGGTTTTTTTTATTTTTTATTTTTTGCAGTTCTAGTTTTCTCAAAAGCTTCAGCATAGTTCACGAACGTGTCGCCCACAGAGGCCTTCACGTCATGTCCCTCTTTAATATTGTGCATTTCAAAATGATGGGCTTTAATAACTGGAAAGCTCGAGGACATCTGCCATTAAAATGAATAGACAGCCGAATATTATGGGATCTGGTAATTTCTTTTTGCCTGCATTTTGAATTGGCAAAAATACTTTTTTTTTTTTTTTGCTTGTGCAATTTTTGTTTTCTTAAAAGCTTCAGCATAGTTCACGGATGTGTGACCTACAGTGGCCTTCACGTCATGTCCCTCTTTAATATTGTGCATATCTTAGATGTCAGATTTGAGAATCTGCTCAGATATGGGAATTTTAATACGTGCTACTAGTCACTATTCAGTGTACATATTCAAAAAGATTGGCATTAATAACTGAAAATATCGAGAACATCTGTCATTAAAAGGAATCAATACAAAATGTATGGAGGACAATCCAACCTTTCTTTTAAATACTTATTGCCATTTCTCTCTATGATCAAAGAGTTGTAGTTTAGGGTGCCTTCGTTCTAATGTTCCTGGTCATAGGCATGTAAGACAACTTAGAGATGCGATCGAGGGGCAGATGAAAGAAGAGAGAATGGTTTTATGTGACGTGAGCTTTGAGTAAAAAAAAAGTATGTTATACAAGAGAAACTCAGAGAGGACGAAAAAAAAAGAACAAGTATGTTTGGTGTTCTCCCTGTGTTCGATGCTTTGGTTGGTTGAAAAGGCTGCCTGAAAATTTGTTTGTTGAACTTCTTTGTTTTATTGCTGGGAATTGTAATGGATTTTTAGGTCACCTGCAAGATAGTTCTTCGTTTAAGTATATAGCTTCTTCCAACAACACAGATTTGGCCACTGTATCGAATTGTAGAGATCGCACAAGTATTTGTCTTCCTCAGAGGTTGGTAACACAATCTGTATGGGTGGATAAAACGACATATTATCACTACAAGAGTTTCTATTTCATACTTTGATGACCTGCATGTGGCTTCGATAGCCGACTTGACAGAAAGCCATGTTCTTTGTCAAAGTTTGTTTGGTTTCCTCTGGATGTAGTTGTAGAGTTCACATATTAGGCGTCACCTCCGAACATTCCAGACCTTTCTGTGGGTCGCCATACCTCGCCCGCTACGAGAAAAGATATATTCTGATGCATTCTACAACATTTGATGCACTTGTCACACCTCAGCTACGTGAAGAATTTATGTACCTCAACAAATTTGCATTTTGCATCTGGGCTGGACGTTTCTTCCAATTTACTATAATAAAGAAAATAAGTTCCACATACAAATCCTCGGGTAGGCTTCTCAACCAAACAGACGATCGAATACAGGGAGAATACCAGTCACTATATACTTGAATTTTTTTCCCCTGCCTTAACTGTTGTGACATAAAACGACTCTGTTCACTTTGAAATCGGCCTAAATCACATTTCTAAGTTGTCTTGGATGTGAATGCTCAGGAACATTGCAAAGAAAATACCTTAAACCCCAACTTTTCGACGATAGAAGGAAATTAATACTTGACAAAGAATGGAATGTTGAGTAAGCAACCATTGCAAGCAGGCCATGTCTGGAAGAAACAAGGTATTCAAAAAACTAGGATATATGTACTTCACAGCACCGATTAAGTACAAAACCCAAAATTGATATTTGACTCATTTTTTTACGAATAAAGAGTTTGAACGTCAAGGAAAGTGTGAAGAAGCTTCATCAATGTACATATCTTTAATTGGTCTATGGCAGGTGAAATCGCAATCGTTGTCGCAAATAGCCTCAACTGTATTTTGTAACACATCTTATTTGAATATAGAATAATTTCAGTTTATTTCTTAATAGTATTTTCCAATTTCTAGTATTTGTTTCAATTGTATTTTGTACCTTCTTCCCTTGTGTCGTTAAACATGAAGGACAAGATTTTCTTTGTGTTGCTCACTACTTCAATCTAAATAAAACCTGGTATGTTCTTTCTTTACATTTTACATTTAAAAATACTTTTTCATAGGCCATACTTATGTGGCGTTGGCTCTGTATTTAAAGAAAGAAATTGGAGGACCCATTCTGCTCCCATTCTTCGGGTTTCGTAAATAGATTGAATTCATGAGTTACAACAAGGCAGTTGAACTGTTGACACAATGTTCCTGTGAAGTATGTTGGATAAATTGCAGCTTGTTCTATTTGATAATATCTGTGCATATATACTAATATCATTACTATTGGAAAAAATACAGAAAACTTCCTCTTCAACAAAGCTTAGGCAGTTATGTTTGGGTTTGCGGTATTAAACAAATATGTCCAGTGTTCCGCCATATACATCTTGCAGCCTACGAGTTTCGTAGTTTGCAATTTATGCTTTAATTACTTAAAGTCACAACAAATTTTGATTGCCTTTAATTTAATTTAGATATTGATGTTTATGGAGAGCCGTCGTTTGCTGATGTCATTGCAACAAATACAAGATGAATAGATGATAAGGAATTTATGTCGTTGAGACCACAATGCAAATTCATGTTCCTTGTTGCGCTATGTACATCTTGCAGTCAAAATTTTCCTGGTTTCAACGAAATTTGCGAGCTGAAGAGCATCTTGCAAATTGGGAGATCATTTGCATTTGAACGAGAAACAATCCATTAATATATATTAGTATGAATACTATTTAGATAAATATGAAAAATTTCTCCATTGATAGATACTAGTATGAATACTATTGAAATAGATATCAAAACTTCATCTTGGCCAATACTTAGCCAGTTATCTGGACACCAGGCCCCGGGTTCGCGGTATCCAACACCTATGTCCCCTATTTTGTCATATACATGTTGTAGGCAAAGAACTTCAGTGATGTGCACCTAATGCTTTTACTAGTGAGAAGCCAACAGAGGTTTGAAAACATTGTCATTAATAAACAAAAAAAAAAGGTTTTCCCGACTCTCAGATACTTATCTCTTTTCCCATTTTTCTTTTCCCATTCATTATGGCTTTCTGGTTTTATACTTAGTCGTGTTTCGATGTACAACGGGCTGACATGTTTTCATCTCCATCTATATCCTCACAAGACAGATCTGATCGACTGCTGTTCCATTCCATACTTAGCCAATTTTATGCCCACCGCTGCGGGGCCGACGCTTGCAAGCCCAGATGCTTATTGTTCCACTATATACAGCTTGCACTGAAAACATCTGTGATCTACAATTCTATCGTGGGTTCCTCATATACATTAACTTCATTCAAATTATCTGTTGTTGATATGCATACCTAGCAACTTCGCGTCCTTCCTGACATACATCAACAATGGTCTTACCAGTGACAAGTGGACATAGTGGTACAAAAGATACTTCCGTGATCTGCAATTCATGCCTTAACATCTTCATCTATATCCTCGCATGACGGATTCGACCGACCACTGTTCCTTTTGATACTTAGCCAATTTTATGCATGTCGCTGCGGCGATACCTCTTGCGAAACGAGCTGCTTATCGTTCCGCTATATACATCTTGCACTCAAAACATCTGTGATCTACAATTCCACCACAGGTTCCTTGTATACATTAAGTCCGTTCAAAGTATCTGTTGTTGCTTTCCATCCCCAACAACTTCGTGTCCTTCCTCATATACATCAACAATGCTCTTAGTAGTGGCAAGTGGACACAGTGGTACGAAAGATACTTTCGTGATCTGCACTTTATGCGTTAACTGGTGAAAACCTAGCACACATTCACAAGCATTTGCATTAATAAGCAAGCACTAGATGTTCTTCTGCGAGATACTTGGTTCTTTTTCCCTTCTCTTCTTGCCGTGTATTATCTAGAATTCCATTGCGAACTTCTCCATCCTTTTTCCCTTATTTAGTTCCTGTGTATTATGGGACTATAAAATATGGACATGATATTTTATAGAACATGTACAAATTCCGCATTCCATACTTAGCGACATTTTGTATCACGGGTTCTCGGCCGGGCGGGCGGGCTCAAAATTGGGCCTCCATTGTTCCGTGCCCTACAAATAGCACCCCGAGTTCCGTGATATACAAATTGACAAGCGCACCCGCGGATTGGCTAAGTCAACATTGCACTGCTATTGTTTTGTGTCCTCCAAACAAAACTCCCAGTTTTGCGATATAGAAATTGACAAACAGAGTGCAGGACTGGCGGGGTGGAGATTGCCATTGTTTATGGATGCTAATCTCTATGAAGTATCTAACTGTATCTTAAAAAATATTTTATTTTTTATTTTTTCCCTGTATAACAGTATCTAAAAAATTATTTTGAATACTAAAATAGCTCTTAGTAGTGACAACTGGACATAGAATTACGAATCAGTTGGGATTGCACTCTCCGCAGTATACAAATTGATTACCGGATTTCGAGATCATCCGCTCTTCCATGTTACAGATTATGCATTCCAATGTTTGGAGCGATACAATTAGAAGGTCTGGGCCTCGCCTCCTTTGCAGACACTTTCTCAGCCTATTTTGCATCCTCCTGTTTCCTGGTTCATGAAATATGTAGCTCCAACATTGGTGGGTTGACATATGTTTATCTCCATTTATATAATCAAACAACGAATCCAACCAACCGTTGTTGCTTTCGATGCTTTTGATGTTTTTTCGTTATATACATATTCCACTCTAAATTTCTGTGATCTACAATTCCACTGCTAACTACTCTGTTCTTTTTCCCTTTTTTTTCTTCCCGTGTATTATGGAACTATAAAGTATGCACATGATATCTTATAGAGCATGTACTAATTCCCATGATATTTTATAGAGCATGTACAAATTACGCATTCGATATCTAGCAACATTTTGGATCACGGGTTCTCGGGTGGGTGGGCTCAAACTTGGACCTCCATTGTTCCGTGGCCTACAAATAGCACCCACAGTTCCGTGATATACAAATTAACAAGCGAACCTACGGAGTGGCTGACTCAACATTTCGCTTTCATTGTTTCGTGTCCTCCAAACAATGCTCGCAGTTCCACGATATACAAATTGACACACAGAATGCAGGACTGGCGGGGTGGAGATTGCCATTGTTTACAGATGCTAGTCCCTATGAACTATCTAACAGTATCTAAAAAATTATTTTGAATACTAAATTAGCTCTTGGTACTGAGAAATGAACACAGAGGTACAAAATAGTTGGGATTGCACTCTCCATAATATACAAATTGACCACCGGATTCCAACATTGTCTGCTCTTCCGTGTTACAGATTATGCATTCAAATGTTCGGAGCAATACAATTAGAAGGTTCGGACCTCGCCTCCTTTGCAGACACCTTCTCAACCTGTTTTGGATTCTCCTGTTGCCGGGTTCATGAAATCTACAATTCCAGTGCGTTCACTCTACCACTGCTCACAAATGTTTCAAAGTATCTCTCGCTGCCTTCCATCCCCACTGACTTCATGTCCTTCCGGTTGTGCTACCATATCCTCTTCGTTGTTACGCGTATTGCACTCAAAAATTTCTGAGACATACAATTTGACCCTCGCACCCTCACCCTCAACGCTTGTACGTTGCAACCCTGTTTTGTAGCTGTCTTTTTTCCCCTGCCTGCGACCTCCATACTTTCTTACTATGCGATTAGAAACCTTTCATGCTAACAACTGAGCATGCAGGAACCCTCAACATTGTCATTAATGGCCGAAAACCTCGAGGATATCTCCTATTATTACGCATTAAACCAAGATGTGCGGAGAGTTATTTTGTCCCTTCTGATTGTTCATCTCCAACACGCGTCCTCGTGTTGGGGCGCTCAAGAAATCTACAATGCTTAATTGTTCTTTGCAATGTCCAACGTGTTGGCATTTCTATGTATGCAATTAGTACTGTTTAATTCTAACAACGCATCATGCAACAACCATCTAAATTGTCATTAATCAACGAAAGTCTCGAGGACATCTCCCATTCACACGCTTTCGACCAAAATTTGCGTAGGGTTATATTATCCCTTCCAACTTTTCACTTCATTCATCAGCTGGAACAAATAAACGTTCTTGTAGACTTATGGCACCAGGTCGATAACATTTTTGTGGAGATATAGTAAATATGTTCACACAAGAGGACCAGAGCTTTCAGTGGTCCAGGGCATACTTTTACTATTCATCCCATTCTGCCCAAAACGAAGTGATTTGGACCTCTGGAATCGCTCGTGCAGGGTGCCTTCCTGAGGTTTTTGACTCTAAGGAGGTGGTCTCTTGGTGCATCGAAAAATATATTCTAGGCCAAAGAATTATTCCACTACGTGACCATTCTCCTGTTTCTTTGTCGCCTCGGCTCTTCCGCGAAATGTTAAAGTTGTCGAACCCAACATTGACGTTCATAGGAAAAGACTGCAAACAGTTTCTAGAAAAACATCATAATGGGTTGGACATCTTAGCGGACTTCCTCGAAGACCCAACAACAGTTCTTGAAGATATCACAAGGCTGCAGGTAAGTTCCTTTAGAAATCCATTCCGGGAAATTGCTTGGTTGGTTACAAGAATAATGGGTCAGGCATCCACAGCAAGCATTTCCCATATAATTATTTATATTTTGTATTTCACAGTCAAGGAAAAATACATTTTCGATTGGGGGAAGCTAATTTCGAATGAGCTTTGCTCCCAGCTGTCACGATTCAAAGAATCGAATCAGTTTTATATGTCATCCTACTTGATTTTCGCAATTGTGTATTGCTGTCTGTTTCCAAAACTTTCTCTTTCCAATAAAATAAATTGTGGATTCGACCCAGTAACATTTTGGCACGAGGCACTGTTGAGACACAAGGCCTCCCATTGTTTTTATGAAATTTTTGATGGCTTTGTCTTAGTTTTCAAAGATTTACTATTAGGCAAGGATGCTATGCGGATGTCTGGCTAGGCAACCATGTTTTTGAGCAGGAAGGGCACACTTGAGCAAGAGGAAAATCACAATGTCCTCATGGTCTTTGGCTCTAAGGAAAATCCTGCCTTCCTTCCATGCCACATCACGGAAAAGACGTTTTTTGTAGAAATAACAAGGCAATACAACCACTGGTTGCATTTTTTCCATGACAAGAAAAAAAAACAGTTCATTCCTCTGCCTTGGAAAGTCGGAGACTTCATGTGCAGAAACATCAACAAGATTGATGAGTTTTCCGCCCATTTCAAGAAATTTAACCTCGCGTACGCTGAAAGGCTAAAAGGGTTTGACCCTAATGGAATTTTTCGAGAACATTTACTAGGTGTTGGATTTAACACCTCTTTTATCCATACACACTTGACCCAAGACAGGAACAATGTCGACAACAATCCTGCTTCTACCGATTGCGACGCAGAGAGATTGCAAAGCGCCACTGAATTGTACAGACAACATGGAAAAGTGTCCAGTGAGAAGAGTACCCAGTCCCCCGCCAACACTCCCAAGAGCATGACATCATAGAGCATAGCTTCGACAGTCCACTCCAGTAAGAAATCAACCTATAAATCTTCAAATGGAGGAGGAGATAAGAACCCTCCTTGCATAAATATTGATAGTTCTCACAAAATTCCACTGGCGAAGAAGAGAAAAAACAATGCAGGGCAGGCAGAGGAACCCCAAATTGAAAGTGGAAAACTGCAACTTGAAATTGAAGCTGAGCACATGTAGAAAATTGGGTCGTCCGCGGTGGAAATATCGAACATCGAATTTTTTGACATAGATGAATCCTTCGTAATCCAGAGCGCTATTTTTGACAGCCAATCTAAAAGTCTGGTCAGTGAAAAGAGAGATGTAACAAACAGGAAAGGCAAATCTCGCGCAGAGATTAACTTTAGTGAAATGTCGTCGTCCCAAATCTGCCAATTTCACCAGGGAACCGGTGACATTCTTCGTGATTCCATTCGAGGAATTGAGATAGAAAAGTCCAATATGAAACAACGCCTCAACGAATTTGAGCAGGCTTTCCTTGCAACTCCAGAGTTTGCCAGTCCTTTGGAAAAAAGCGTGCCTACTACCACTGTAGCGAAGATGAAAGTATCCTCTACCCTCCTTGCATGCTCTAGAGCCCTTGTAGATAATAACATCAACAAAATAATGCAGTTAGTTACTGAAGCCTGGGAAACATCGCAAAATTTAGTTTCCTTTGGAAAGAAGGCCAATGGTTTGCTGGAACAATTGGAGACGAATTTAAAAAATGAACAACTTTTCTGTGATCAGGTACTGGCCCCTTTTGCCAAATATGCCGACAACACATTGAAACTGAAAAGAAGACAGGAAAAACTCCCCTCGTCAAAGCGCACCAAAAAAGTAAAAGCATGCTGACAAAAGAAAGTTTACAACCTGCATCTCATTGTCAAGTAATGTAAACAAGTCATATAAGAAAAGGAAGATTTATTCACAAGCCTGCTCCAGCTGGACTTAGCCGGAACTACCAACGAGGTTCAAGATCCTAACTTAATTCTCAAATCCTTGTCAGTCACCAAAGAAGCCTTCAAGGAACAAGTTGATGTTTTAAAGGGGTTGTCTTTCGAAAAGTTTTATAGCATACTTGAACATCGTCTAGATGAGCACGAGTGCTGGGTACTGGACTATGCCTCACACAATGAAGAAATTGAACAGACTCTGCATAGCATTTCAATGGATCTAAGGAAATTAGAAAACGACCTTTACGACATCAAAATCCAGGATGAAACCAACACAGCCCCCATGAAAAGCTACATCGAAGAATGGTTCCAAAAGAGAATGGGCGGCCTCATCCAGGAAGGGCAAGAACCGGTCAACAGGACTACAATGCCCATCTATGACAGCAATAAAAACACATCGGCTTCATAGTAAGTTTATACTGCCATCTTGTTTTGTTTATCAATCCAGTTTAAGTCTATGATGTCATCTTCTCTTCTTTATCACGCCACTTATGTCTTCTTTCAATAGAAAATTGTAACCAAACACTCTTAACTTCCAATTTTTTCTTTTAAGGTCTTCCTCTCTACCGTCGCACACTTCTTTCAACGTTCCTAATTCTTGTAATTATTTCTTTTTATGGTCCGCGGGAGCCCCAATCCCAGTCTATATGACAAACACATTTAAATTTCCAGAAACATGTAACATACATTATTAATTTTTGATAAATTCCAAAGAAAACTGTTTCGACAATGCCCTTATTGTATACTAAATTTTGGGTTTCCAGGAACCTTTCTTGTTTGTTCCAAATAAAACTAATTCGGATATGCTACATTTCTTGTCTCCTATTTATGCTAATTTTCTGGTCTTCAATGACGTTGATGTAATTTCCAGAGATATGTAACAAACATTATTTATTTTATAATAAGTTTGTATTGTATAGTTCGCAACGCCACTTCTCAATTTGTATATTGCGGAACTCTCGATGCTGTTTGTAGGGAACGGAACAACAGAGACCCATTTTTGAAACCACCAGCCCAAGAAGCGCGATCCAAAAACTGGAGAAGTATGGAATGGTCCCTCCCTACATGCTCTATAAAACGTGTACAAAGAAAACTAATTCTGCAATGCTATATCTTTTTTTTCCAAGAAAAGCCTTAGTTTTAAAGCAAGCTAATTCAGGAAAACGTTATTACTATTCTATTGTATAATAGACATTCATTTTTTGTAAGTTTCTATAGTCCGCAACTCCGCCTATCATTTTGTATATCGCGGAACTGTCGGTGCTATTTGTAGGCCACAGAACATCAGAGACTCAATTTTGAACCCGCCAATTTCCAGAAACATGTAACATACATTATTAAATTTTGATAAATTACAAAGAAAATTGATTCGACAATACCCGTGATCCAAAAATTGGCGAAGTATCGAATGAACGCTCCCTTCATGCTCTATAAAACGTGTGCAAAGAAAACTAATTCGGCAATGCTATATCTTTCTGTCCAAGAAAAGCCTTAGTTTTAAAGCAAACTAAACTCCGCCTGTCATTTTGTATATCATGGAACTGTCGGTGCTATTTGTAGGCCACGGAACATCAGAGGCCCAATTTTGAACCCACTAGCCCGAGAACCCACGATCCAAAAACTGGCCAAGTATGCAATGAGGGCTCCTTGCATCCTCTATAAAATCTCTTCCCCATACTTTATAAAAGTAGAAATTTCGTATGTATAAAATTAATATCTACTTTATACAAGTACATATTTCGTATGTATAATTTTTTTATTTGTGATGAATTTCTATAGTCCGCAACTGCACTAACATCAGAGGCCCAATTTCTGTATCGCGGAACTGTCGCTGGTTTTTTTATATCGCCAACCCGACAACTCGCGATCCATTACAAAAGTACATATTTCCTATGTGTAAAAGTATTTCAATGTATTTCAACTTTCTAGCCACGTGTCTATACTATGTCGCATTTACTCCCATCCCAACCTGGCAGGGACTCCGTTGCCATGCGGCCTTGTTGTGAAAGACATCTCATTTTATACATTCATATCTTATTCATTTTTATATTTTACTTCTTATTCTTTTGAGTAAGTCATCTTGAGTGTACTCGCTATACCCCTTATCAAATTATCTATATGTTCTAATGTATGGTGATGAAGTCTTCTATTACTATTGTTATCTACTATTTATAATGATGCTTCTTTAATTGCATAATTGCATAAGTTATTGTAACTTCAGGTTTAGATGAGAGATGATCTAAATTATAGTGGTTAAGAGTTAGCTTTTTATTTTGGGGTTGGGGGTTGCAATATGAATATTAAAGGTTTGTAGTATTGATTGCTTGCCAAGGATGAGTTATGGAATGGAAGTTGGTCGCATTAGTTGTACTAATTAATTTAAATTCTTGCACAATCATTTATGTCTCGACATAAGGCTTCCGGTGAGACCTTTCTCATTAAAGAGATTAAATTACCATCGCCTAGACTACAACAGACCCCTTGTTGAACTAATGAAGACCCAAGTCTCAAATTGAGCCAACACAAAGTTTTGTTGCTAAGACACTATAATGAAGAGTGGGGTGTCTTGAAAGTATGACTGTTACACTAACCCAGAGATATGTGGAGGATTGGTGGTATAGATAGATCAACCTCTTTTTGATTTAGTATGCTAAGGGTTGCCAATTTGTTGTGTTGAATGATGACCATGATACCTATGAAGCCTTCTGGGTAGAATGTCTAGTGGTTTTGTTTTAATAGTTGATTATATTGGGGGAGCATCTATGATTGGCCCGTAAAAGGAGGAGAGAGATCCAATGGAATGTTTAGAACCTAATTGCATTGTAGAAATTCAATCATGAAGTCATAAGAGTTGTTGACTTTTGGGTCAAAATCATAGTAATGAGCTACATTGTTAAATTCGTAGTCAATGTCAGCTAGTCTTTTTCATGAGTAGAGCAATAGTTCAATAACGGAGCATGTGGGGGGTTGGTAAAACAAATTGTATCTTGGGTGAATATTTTTTTGGTAGAAGATAAGTATATTCCTTTTAACTTATCGGTCATGGCAGCACAAGCACTTGTGCTTGGGGGTGACTTGGGGATGGGGATAGAAGAATAAGCAACAGAAGGAAAAAAGTACCATGGAGGAGGTGCAAGATCAGGAGAGAGCGGAGTGGGATTTAAAGCGAGTTGCAATATCTACTCTATGGTGGTTAAACAAGATACAAGAGATTCATCGAGAAGGTGAAGTAGTGAGTAGAGATATTGAAGAGAAGGGAATCATAAAAGCACAAATAAGTTATTTGAGAAGATATGGAAAAGTGGAGAGACAGTTTATTGGTGGTTAAGTGAATGTGGATTGGTAGTGGAATAAAGTACAAGAAGGTGAATGTAAGGAGGAGTGTCTAGGAAAGCAGAGAAAGTGATAGAGGAAGCACAACAAGAGTGGAGATGTGTTTAGATGGATGGATTAGGGACATTGCAGTTGGGAGCCTTGTCCAAATAATTTTTTGATCGGTTGACAATAAAGGGCATTGTCATTGAGCCATAAGATAGTGGGTCACTCAATGATTTGTTATGATTGTTCAAAGAAGGAGATACACGAGCAACATACATGGTACAACATGAAGGTAGTGGAGCTTGTCCAACATAATCATCACCTCTTATACAACCTAACTCAACTAAGGTAATTATTAGTTTTTCATTTGGTTTTGTTTTAAAATCAACCCCTAACCATGGTTCAAGAAATAGTAGTGATGGATAGCCAAGTTTAGGAGGAAGTACATGTATTGGTGGAAGTGTAACCATGATTGTTAATTTTTATTCGAGTGGTGGGATGAGTTTGGTCAGCCAACTAAGCCCATGAGGTTCCATTTTGGTGAGTGAACAAACCAACAGTAATAATGGTTGGAGTGGTCGCTAATATGACATTGCACCTTCCCAAGTAAGTTATCGGGGAAGGGTGAAAATGATGCAAATCAATAGTATTTCTTATGTGAGTCAATTTGGAGAGCGAAGAGGACCATTTCTCCAGAAGCTAATCTTGTAGAGTTCCAAACCATGTTGCGATGGAGGTCTCTATAATGAAAGACTAGGAAAAAAAGGCAGAAGCATATAACCAAGATCTATCATATCTAAACTCCTATGGAAAACATCGAAACAAGAAAAATAGATCTAAGAAACAAAAGAGAGGAGATAAGAGATTTATATGGTAAAATGATTTGGATTATATTGAGAATGAAGTGAGATACAAACAAAACTATAGAATATAACACATAAATAAAATGAAATACAACTTCTATTAATGAATAACATAACAAAATATTGTAGAACATGTTATCCCAGATTTCTAGGGATAACTAAGGAGATTATGTCTTGAGGCCCTCAGGTTGCAGACATGAAGTACTGAGAGACAGATGGATGATAACGTCCACTTGCACATACAAAGGCCCACTTCACCACCATAGATCTCAAGTTCATCGTGATGGTATCCACCGCATTAGCTTGCTTCTAGAAGAAGATGGGTCTTGCTCCATGAGGTACAATTTAGGTATTGTGGTAAGTGTCATTTTAATATTTCATGCATTTGAGTATGTTTCATTTAATTTTTCTTTTGACTACATAACTTATGCTTGGAAGTTATGCTCTTTGCCCCTGTTTCACCTTGGTGGTTGACATTTCACCCTAGTAAGTGGTCACCCTTAGGGATGTGTTTGCTATTGGAGGGTCTTCTTGACAACTCATCGTGACACTCCCAATCATACTTATCATTTTTCATCAGTTCACCCCTTGTTCATCTCCTTATATTTTGGGATTTTCGAGTGTATTAACCCAAGAAGGGATTGTACCTCATTTCATGGGAAGAAGGGGTTGAAGCCCCGAAGGTTTGCAGTTGAAAAAAGATAAAATCCAACCATAAAACTTCTATATGCTCACCCAATGATCCCAAGGACAATGAAATGTCTCTCATAAGAAATTGTTGGGACCCGTAAAAAATAACAATATAAAAATGCCAACTAAGGTAGAGCGTGTGTAGGCAATGTTTTTCTTGCTTAGGTACAACTCCCACACATTGTCTTCAAATTGGGGAGATTGGGCCTCCCCCACTTCAATACTCCACAAAGGCAAGCTCACAAGTAGGAGTCAATGAAGTTCTCCATCACAAGATAGGAAGATATTAGGGGATAAGCACAAGAATTTCAGACTTTCAAGGACAAAAGGATGCATACTCATTCGAGGTGAAATTTCTCCTGAGTATCTTTGCTCTCAATCTAATGATGAATTGTGTATGTTCAAGGCTTGGATATGGCTCAATTTATAGCCTCCAAATGGAATTGAAGAGTTGAGTCAGACCGTTTCTAGTATATGGAAGGTCAAGGATCATAGATCTCGTGACATGGCACGAAAACCAGACGCAATTTTAATTTTTTGAGTGCCAAACCTGATGTACGCGAGTTGTAATGGAGTAGCCCACGTATGTACATGAGATGTATAACTGGGAGGTCTTGTACATGGACAAAAATGTGTCTTTTAAGCTCTGTCGTGATAAAAATAAGGGGAAATGAAGTCTGTAGAGGGAAATGGAAGGCCATCCAAACAAGATGCCTGGAGTGTGGAAAAATATGCTATAACAGAGGCCGCCTAATGTGTGAGGTTAGAGGAGTATCTTCGATGGCTGAAATACATTATAATTCCCAGAAGTGGAGTAATGAAGACTCAACTGGAAGTACTAGTTACTCATGAGAATATTACAATTCATAATGACTTTGTACACATGGTTGCCAATCTGAATTACACTGCAGATCCATGTGGATATATATCAAATAGTTGTTTATGGCCATGAAGAGACAATACAAAGTGGACATATGCCATAGGATGTCATAGTCATGAACAAGACACTGTGGAGTCTAGTCTCAAAATCAACCAAAGATATTTGTATGTAATGGAGTACAATCTAATCATCCATGATCACTAAAGTCATATAGATACTGGTCCAATGAAAGACAATAACAAATATGGGGTGCTGCTACTGTAAATTGGAGGTATTCTACATTATCCACTGAAGATTCAAGTCTACATTATGTGAATAGAGGAGTTGAATTCGAACACAATGAGACTTCGTTTGATTACCGGTCATTAAGGTATACCATTAACAAATGCGAGACAACCCACCGATAATGAAAGTAGGTGTCAAGGAACTGAGTACATTCAACTAGTGTGAATAAGGGTGGTGAGGTCAAACACTTGAAGAATCCATCGATCATGAGACATTGATGCATTCCCAACTGTCGATGGCAAGAGAACCTACCATTGATGGTTGCAAGCCTCTAGGTACTCATAGGACTCTATATCTTGATTCGAGAATAGATGAGCTGAAGTCGATGGAAGGAGACCTGCTGAAAGGAGAGCATTAAGGCATCTCTCATTATCCAGCGTGAGGTACAAAGCAATAGATTGATAAATAGGAGGAGCTCAGATGAATAGGATGTTCACGACCAAGAACCACGTCCATCCCTCACATTTACCAGATGCAAGTAGTGCACGAAAGAGACCCTCTGAATAACAACCAATGAGGAAAACTGCCAAAAAAGGCGAGGAAAGCACCAATAAGGGTAATGGAATCTAAGACATTGCACGCATCCTAATGTGTGAATATATTTCTTGTAATCTAACACAAGGGAAATCCCCTCAGTCATCGACCAATGAGGAGATGTCATCTGTTGGGTTCAAGGTTACCTACCAATGATGAAAGTATGCCCAAGGTGCAAGGTAGGACAACAACTTCATGTTATTCTGAGATACACCGAGGGTATGGTCGTCATACAAAGTCAAGAGTTTTGAGGAGTGCCTAACACGTGATTTATACTTCCTTTGAACAAGAGCATGAGACATATGGATAACTCAGGAAACATAGACTTAACACTGATCATCGACAAAAGTTTGTGACGTAGGAGGCATCAACAAAATCTCTACATGGATTGGAAGAATAACTAGTCGAAGGAGTATACTCTAAGTAATGAGATCAACTTCCTAAGGTCATGATAAACCCAAACCTTGGATGAAAATGGACTAAAGAGTTTGTGCTATGTTCAAAGGCAACATGCCTGTTGCAGATAGGAGATAATATTCTTTTCCCACTCGTCTTTATTTTTTATTTTTTCATAGTAAAAAAATGCTATGATGTAGGAGAGAAAATGAGTGTCACGAATAAGCAACTGGTTCCAAGCATTGGAACATACCTATGCTCAATGCAAGGGAATGCATGCGAGGCATGGAGACTCAGGGGGATATTTCCTCTACGGGTAAAGGGCATCAAGCTGCAAATGATATATGAAAAACATTGCTTGGCTAGTGATGAGAATTGTTGGGGCAAGAGGCTTATAACGAGAAAGCATGAGTCAACAATAGGCTCAACAATGCAAGCAGGATAATGGAATTCAATTACAACTTAACTCAACAAGTGTCCTTTTTCGTAGATTTATCCCCCTAGGCCCAAAAAAGTATAAAATAATACCTAGGAGAACTCTTCTAGCCAATGGCAACTAGAGTATTCCTTTTTCGTAAATAGTCTTCTTAGTCTGGAAAAGGGTTAAACTTATACCAAATAGACGTCATTTCAAAACCATTTAACGAGTGTGAAAGAGACAACTTCACTCGACAATCTTTTCATTTTTTCAGGAGTCAGAAAAGAGCTTAACCAAGAATCAGGGGGAGTCCCATAGGTAGTAGTCAAAATGATATTGAGTAAGAAAAATGGGGTTCAAACACAATGTCACATTAGGCCTTTAAGAAGCTCTCGATCCTATTTAGTAACTTTTGCATGGCCACCAAATGAAAAAAGGGTTCTAACTAGGGTACCCATGTTTGGTAAGTCTCCACCACTCAATAACGACACTTCTAGTAGCAATGAGAAGGTTTTGTGTCACTAATAAATGGGTTTGTACCTAGGGCATATGAATCATGGTCATAGGATGATGAAAAAATGCAAAGTGGGGTGAGAACCTATCCTATAGTTCGGTGATAGAATATACCTACCGAAGGCACAAATGGATGATACGACGTTGGAAATCTGTTTATAAAACCCTGGACAAAACCACTTCAAACCAAGTCTTTCACTGTGCTATTAGTCCATAGGGAAAAACTATATAAAAATTCGTTTTTATATATATCACTTTTTTGTGTTTTTCAATTTGATAAAGGCAAACAAAATACATTTGGTCTTCAACTCAACTTATATATGTTATAATGGATGAATGTATAAATGTGTTTTCTTTACTTAGTTATGCGACAAATGCCAATCTAAAGTGTAATTAACATATGCATCAGATACTTGATCAAAACTTCTAGGGGTGTGAGTATAAGTAAGAAAATCAAAGTATCGTTCCAAAAGTCATACCTGTATGAATCATCAGAGTAAAGTAGGATCTCTCACATGGTAATTGTCATTCAACTGAGATACAACTAACTGGGAGTCCAAACGAACTTATAAAGAATGATCACCATGTGAAATGGAATCACATAATAGCTCTATAATGACGCTATACTCGACCACATTATTCGTTGATGGCTTGAGACAAATGCCACCTGAAGACACCAATTTTCCCTCAGGTGAATAGATAACCCAAGCGACAGAAGCCAAGTTCTGCGTATGACGGCTGGCACCATTCGTGAATCCTAAGTATACTGAAGACTTTGTTGACATCTTCCAACCAAGGGAAAACTCAATAAGCAAGATGATGATGCAATAGGAAGACAATAAAAGGAGTATATACACTAATATACAAAGGTCACGCTCGTGTTTGAGGTCTCAAGTGTAATACCTTTTAAGGTAGACCCCATTTCTAGGCTCATCCAACACATTCCCCTCATAATATTCTAATTCATAGGCTCCTTTCTCTAGGACAGGTCGGACGATATAAGGACCATGCCACATGGGGTTGAACTTTCTTGCCCCCAATGGTTACTTGGCTTGGTCATAAAGGAGAACCAAGTCACCCTCAACGTACTGCCGAGGATAGATATACTTATCGTATTGAACCTTAACACGTCATTTATTCGTTTTGATAGTCGTAGAGGCATCTCGACACTGCTCATCGAGGTTCTCTAGGTGTACGAGGTGTTCTTTGAGACCGGTCATGTTAGGTAGGAGCTCAATTGACAAATTAAGGGATTGGATTTCACATTCAATAGGAATAATAGACTCCACGCCATGTACTAACTGAAATAGTGAGAAACCGGTGGAAGTCTTTACCATGGTTCTGTATGGCCAAAGTGCAGGGTAGAGCATCACATGCTAGTTAGATTTACCTTGACTGATGGTTTTTTGTAAAATGGTCTTTAGAGATTTATTCACATCCTCTACTTGTCCATTTGCTCGGGGATAATAAGGGGAAGAATGATCATGTGTAAACCCCAGTTTCGATGCCAACTATGTCATCATCTCATTATGGGAGTGATTGCCATGGTTAGTGACAATCTCTCTTGGGATTTTGAACCAGGCTATAATCTGATTGAATACAAAAAATGTTGTAGTCTTACCATCATATTTAATGGTAGGCATGGCCTCATCCCATTTAGTAAAATAATCCACGACCATGATAATATGTCGGTTCCCCCCAGTCGAGGATGGGTTGTAGTCCATGAAATCAACCCCCTACTTGGTGAAGGGACCGATAGTGAGGAATGGGTGAATATGTGTTGGGCGCGAGCACATTTTCTGAGCGAACACATGACAAAGGTGACACTTCTTAACCGCTTCAATGAAATCTTTAAAAATTGATGACAACAAATAATCAACTCGCAATATCTTTTGGGATATCGCAAGACCAGATAAATGACCAGCACATGCCCTATTGTGACATTCATTAAGAACATCCTCAGCCTCCTCATGAGTCAAACAATGATGCAAAATATTATCCACCCCTCAAGGACATAAAGTGTCGCCAATAATAAGGTAGTTTTTAACTTGATGACGTATACATCGTCGATCGTCTCTCGACAGATGTTGGGGGAGCTTCAGGATTTGAAGGTAGATTAAAATATCTCCATACCAAGGGTCCAAAGATGAGATAAGGAAGATATTTTCATTCTCAAATGAATCATCATGAAAAATATCCTCATCTAGTCTAGGGAAATCTGACATAAGTTCTGCAAAAACTAGCGATTTCTTGGACTTCACAGAAGGAAAATCGAGATCAAATTCTCGGAAAATAACAATCCACTTATTGTATTTCCCCTCTATGATACGCCTAGTAAGGACGTATTGAAATGGATTGATATCTGCAACCATGGTATTTTTTCAGAGTAAGATATAATGTCATAATCTCTGAGTCACATGTACAATGGCCAAGGTTAGCTTCTCTACATGAGATTATTTGAGTTCAGGACCAACTAGATTTTGACTAAGGTAGTATACAACGTGCTCATGGAGATCATCATCTTCTTGAACAAATGCCATACCAATCGTCCCTTCATACACGACGATATAAGGAGAAAGTATCTACTGTAGTCCAGGGGCTTCAGTAGAGGGGCCGATACTAAGGTTTTCTTAAGAGTATCAAAGGATTTTTAGGCTCGCTCATCCCATATGAACAAAGTGTCCTTCTTCAAAAGATGCATGAAACCTTTAGTTATATTGGCATAGTTAACTATAAAACAACATGGGAAGTTAGCCTTCCCCTGTAAACCTTGAAATTGTCGAATGTTGCACGGGGGAGGAAATTGAAGTATTGCCTCAAACTTCATGGTATCCACCATGATCACATTCTCATAAACTATGAATCCTAAAAGACGACCAAACCTACTACAAAATATGCAATTGTGAGGGTTCAATCTAATGCTATAATAACTACATCTCTTGAATACTAGTTTGAGGTGAGTCAAGTGATCTACCCTCTTGTGAGAGTGAGCAACGAGATCATCTAGGTAAGATTCAATGATATGCTTAATATTGTGACACGCAAAGGTCATGGCACATTGAAAGGTCGCTCCGACATTTTTAAGACCGAAATGCATTTTCCAGTATGCAAAGGTACCCCAAGGACAAATAAACATCATCTTATGTTGATCCTTGGGTTTGATCTGAATTTGATTATAACCTAAAAATCCATCCATAAAGGAAAAGACTTCACTTCCTGCACACTTGTCGATAATCAGGTCAACAAAAGGAGTGGGGAATTTATCTTTAGGATAGGGTTTGTTCAGGTCCCTAAAATCCATACATATGTGGATGGTTTCTTGCTTTTTATCTACGAGAATGGGGTTGGACACCCATTCAGTCAAGGGAACCGGGTGGATGAAGCCAACATTGAGTAACTTCTCCACCTCTGCCTTAATAGTGGGGGCCTTCCTAGGATTAACATCTCTATGATGTTGTCGAATAAGTTTAGCATTCAGATAAGTTTTAATTTCATGCTCGACAATGTTGGGGTCGATCCCTGACATCTCTTCGTTTGACCAAGAAAATACATCTCGAATTTTTTTGAAGAGATCGATGTAGATCTAAATTTCCTTAGGTGAATAGTCTGTATCGATATATACATTTTTAATTTTACCAGGGGTTCGAGAGATGTCGATCACGATGGTAGGAGAAATGTTAGCCATGTTTCCTTCGACATAAATACCATGTGTATCTAATGGAACCATAGCGTGACTGACTATCTCAGTCGGGGTGGACCTAAAATCATCTTGTTCAATGCTAACAAGCTTTGGGAGAAAATAGGATCGATGATGCATATAGTCCCAAGTCCTATTAGGACCAGACATGGACTCTAAGATGGTTTCATCTGAGGGAAAAGTATCATCAAGGCAATCATTCGAACAAGATGGTTGGATTACCCATATGGGCTCTAAGATGGGATTCACCCCGGTCGTCCGTGAGGAGGAAGGATCCGGGTCAACAATAGCTTCTAGAACAGCGTGACATGCAAATTCTACTTCAGATAATGGCATCACCATCCTGATGTGTGAATGACCTTCGTACAACATAGTCGGGGAAGGTAGGGTCCAAGGGTCATTGAAATACAAAGTACGGAAAGGAACGAACCTTGTTGATGACGAAGACTCATCGGAGATGGCATTAATATAGGTAATCGATAACGTGAAATCAAAAGAACCCATAAAGGAGAAATACATCCCGACATTGACATTCTCAGTTGCTTATTGAGAATATCAATAACGGGGACTAAAGGTCCCACCGATTCATTATGACCAGGATGCACAAAGGACAATTGGTCAATTGTCACAATCTTTCCTTCATGAGGAAAGCATAGAATGCGGAAAACCAACGAATGTCATAGCATAAGTCCAATTACGCCCTAGTAGTAGATTGTAGTCGAGAGGCGCATCAACCACCTTGACCTCGACCTCCACAGTCTTTTTGCCTAACTATACTAGAAAAGTGGGAAGGATACCGTGTGGTATAAAATAATACCCATCAAATGCAGTTAACATGATCATGGATTGAGACAAGGGAGGATGCCAATGGATTTCCTACAGGCTAGGGACATCATGGATTTTGAAGCACCTTCATCAATTTTAGTTAGCTTAATGGTAAATTTCATGTACTACACATGGATTTGAAAGGCCATGTGGTAAGGTAAGCGAGGCTTAATGTCCATGACATAAAACTTGATAACCTTTGAGCTACACGGGTCTAGAGATCCTAACATAGATAGCGAGGCATTACTCCGTGAAGGACACGTCTAGAGCACCTCCAAAGCCAACATTGTGCATGAGTTTTGGTCCAAAGCCTCGACAATCGAGTAATTTTGAGCGGCTCTGGCATTAGAATTGTGGGCAGAGTGCTTAAGTACTCCTTTTAGAATACGAGGCAGAGATTTGGGTTTATTGATTTGTAAAGGCATTTTTTGGGGAGGAAAAGGCTCTGGACCTAAAAAAGTTTGTGAAGAACCGTAATAGCAAGATCGAGTGGCTACATAAATCTTAGACTTGACCATATTGACGTAAAGATGGCCACCATCATGTGCCGAAGGGTTTTGATTCCCCCTCGATTCATTTCTGGTGTTCGAGGTTCCTGAGGCCATATTTTGGTTACGTGGAAATGGGTTCGTCAACACAATAGACTGTTGCGCAATGAGCCTTGAGGCTTCCTCAATTTTGGGGCACAAGTGGGTAAGGTGATCTTCTTTACAAAGTTTACAAGGAAACTTCACCTTCCTCTTTTCTTTCTTTCCCTCACCGACATTATTATTTGATTTATCATTATTGTTATCATTCTTGGATTTGCTATTATTATTTTTCCCACCCTTATGATTATTACCACACCCTTTCCTCTTGTTCCCTCTGAGTTGTTGGTTATCGTTTGGGTTTGATGACGATTATATAGAATGCATATCCACCGGCGAGGTGGTGGAGGATGAAACCTTAGCTTGTCCTTCTACAAATTGGTTAAGAGACAAATCTTTAAGTTGGTTCATCACCTGGTCTGTAGTCTTAGCATTTGCGGAGCCTACGATGTCATTGGCATGAGGCCCAAGCCTTTTTCTAGGATCATAATTTGACTGCGGTGTGTCAAGGATAATTTCGTAAAGCAAACCAAATTGAGAATATATAAGGTCCAACAGTTGGGATTTGAAGATGGATTCTTCTTCAGTTGTCAATCCAGATGTAGAAACATCCTTCAAAATGTAAGGCAACAAATACTCGAGGAACCATTCCAACAGAAACTTTGGAGGAATGTAGACTTTAATCAACCTCTTCCTTCTACGCCACTCTTGAATATGATAAAAAATATGGGTGGTTTTGTCTTTCCAAAGAGTCGATAAGAGTTCTAGGTCGGCATCATAACGAACCAATAGATGGAAGTGATTAAAAAAAACCAAGACCATCTGACTAAAAGTTTTGTAGGTTCCCCCAAGTATCTCTATGTACCACTTTGCGGTGACCTCGATGAGGGTGCGTTGAAATACCCTCAAACAAATAGAATCGTCATTAAGGGAGTTAGATGAGCACCATAAGTGAAAAGTAGTCAAATGATCACCCGAGTCTTCACCTTTATTGCCTTCAAACTTTGGAATGTCAGAAGGAATTTTGGTGGGGATGGGGGGCCATAAAGGGTCATGACGCACATGGTCATTCATTAATTTTGACAAGTCCGACAGATTTAGCATGGCCAGAAAAGGAAGTCAGGGTTGCAGAGTCTAATCCCATGCTCCTAGGAAAGATTGAGTTTGAGAAATTGCAGGCCAACTAGGGTTCTAGTAAACACCATGGCCATCACTGGTAGGATAATATCCTCCTCCCAATTGATTCATGAAAGGTTGTAAGGGCACCATACCCGCAAAATCCACTTGTGAAGAGAAAGTGACATGATAAGGATTATATATGTTTCCCCCAGATGAAGGAACTTAATGCTAGGGGTTGCCCATACCGTAAAAGTGACTCCCTCCAAATGGAACACCATAGGACAAAGGGGGGTTTGCCATAATAAAAGTGTTCGTGGGAATCGACGTGGAGGAAGAGGGAATGACAGACGAAATATAGGAAATAAATTGACCACCCATTTGAGCACTCCATCTTGGAGCATTGAAGCTATGATTAGGCCCAGAGGAAGGAGGATTCTAGCCTCCAACCATAGGAGTTTATTGAGGGATATGACCTCCACGAAATGAGAAAGGAACATAAGGAGGTGTCGTTCTCCCATACCCAAAACTAGGATTCATATAAGCCGTCAAAATGGAAGATGAGAAGTGCGATGTCATGTCAGGCATACCAAAAGAAAAAGGATTAGATGTCGAAGGTATTGACTGAGTATTATGATTCGACATACCATAGGGGAATACATAATGATTTGTTCCTATGGGGTGGGTAGCATTAGATGAGGGAGCCTTTGGCATCCAAACCACCGATGATAAGGGAGTTGAGGGGACCCGACTAATCATAGAGGATAGGGGAGTCGAAGGGCTTCTCGAGAAGTTCATATCTAACTCAGTACTCATGGTAGGATGATCACAAGCCTGAGAGGTGGAGATATATGCACCTCGCTTATTAACTCTACGCCTTTTAGAAGGTGGATTCGGTAAAGGATCAAGACGTGGTGGCAATTTCACAAGATAAAGAGACCAGGGAGGAGGCTAGTGTTGCTCCACAATGACTCAAAACTCGAGATACAATACAAAATCCTAAGGTCGACTAATAATTAGAGAGCACACTCCTAAATAAAGTAGAGGGCTAATGCACACAAACATGATATGATGGTTGAAAGGGACCTCCCGAACTAAAGTAGGTATGCCTCGCCAAAGAGGGGCCCGAGACTCCGCAACAATAGAGCGGAGGTGTCATAATCATTTATAAGGACCCTTGTAGGCTTCACAACATAGTCGGTCATATCCCTCTGGAGAGGAAATCCTCCATAAAGTATGTGTGTTGTTTGATTCCTCTCTGACTCAGGGTACCTGCAGAATAACACCTGCAAGTAACCTATGTGGCTACCTATGTAAAGTAACCAAATTCACCATGATATAACCAATGATGAGGCGAGAAATTGCAAGTCCGTTCCACCATATGGGTAGGGTAGCAAAGCCCAAAATCTCGAAAGCATCACCTCTCAAGGAGGTAAGGGCACTAGCGAGACCCCCAAATACGAATAGAACCCCATAAATATGTATGACTCTAAGAAGGTATTAGAGGGATATCTCTGCAACTAACTTCACGCGACCTCGTGCTTAACTTTGGTGTGAGTAGAGCCTCCCGAGGACACCAATTATATAATGGGTTTCACCACTCCCTGGTCAGACACATACGTTGAGTTTTATAGCCTTGGAGAAGTTTACTCACAAAATCTTATTCCAAGGCACTAGGTCATATACTTGTTTGTGTACCATGGAAAATAAAATCGTTTCTAATCAATTTTAATTATTCAACATTAATTTTAATGGCTTCTTCTTACTCAAGAAGTGCGATCGTGAATCTGATGGTATTATGACTTAACATATATAAAAAGAAGCAAATGTAAAAACATTGCTAAGTACTAGTCTTTATTTTCAATGAGATGGTATGCTTCTAAATGTTGTTTCTAAGTTGCAATCTCTACAATTTCAATGAAGTGCAATCTTTCCTAATATGCCAAAACTAATGTAAAGTAGCCAAAAGTGCAAATGCCATAAGTAAAATGCAAGAAAGCAATTTTTTTTTGTATTTTCGATGTAATGAAAATAAAATGCAAGGATTGAATAACAACCTCACAAGAAAACCCTACTACAAGCAAAAGGAGATAAGCCAAGCAGGATACCAAGAAGTAACTACCCAGACTAGTGTGCAAGGACAACAAAATGAGAAGAATGAAAATAAAGGAGTTATCCCAAAGAATTCACCAATAAAGTGACTTCCTGTCACTCTGTAGGCACTTAAAAGTCAGAATAGGGACCCAAGAAGTCTCAACAACCAACAAAATTCACCCAACAAATACTAAACTCACAAAAAAATACTAAAGAGACAGTGTACGTGATTGTTCTGAAAGCAACTCGTGTATATACTCACCCTAAATGAAGACAACTTGCGTATGTACACACCCTGTCAAGGGAAAGCCCGCATATGTCAAGGAAGACACTCTCTGGGCAAGGGTTAAGCCAATAAAATCAGATATAATGCAAAATATAGGTTGTCAAGCAATAAACGATAGATCAACTTAGGGAAACAAAGAGAAAATAAAGGATAAAAACACCCAACACCCCAAAAAGGAGATCTCCCCAGTGGAGTTGCCAATTCTGTTACGAGGAAAATCTCTCTATGGATAGGGGGAAACCACAACAGACGGAACGACACCCAGAAATCAACTCTAATCTCAAGTATGCTATATAATGAAATGCTAACAAGAGAAGGCTAGAAGCCTACCTCGTCTGGACGTCCGAAGAAGACCACCATTGAGCACGAGACCCAAAGATTTATACCTGCAACTTGTCTTTAAGAACCAAGATACGCAAGAAAGTGGTAAGGATATATAATGTTAGCATATAAATTAGTATAATCCATTAACAGACATAACAAATACACTTGTGGGAATCAATATAAATATTTGCAATATATCAATTGGACGAGAAGAGAGTATTTATATTAATGTAATCAACAAAAAAATTCTGTAAAGACACATATCAGAACTGAGAAACTAAGTCCCTCCAGCGGGGCCTCCTCCACTTCAATCCTCCACAAAGGTAAGCTCACAAGTAGGAGTCATTGAAGTTCTCCATCATAATATAGGAAGAGATTGGGGGTTGAACACAAGAAGTTCAGACTTTCAAGCACAAAGGGATGCAGACTCAATTGAGGTGAAATTTCTCCAGAGTACCTTTGATCTCAATCTCATGATGAATTGTGTATGTTCAAGGCTTGGATATGGCGTAATATATATCCTCCAAATGGAATTGAAGAGTCAAGTCAGAGTGTTTTGATTATATGGAAGGTCAAGGATCATAGATCTCGTGATATGGCACAGAAACCGGATGCAATTATAATTTTTTGAGCGCCAAACCCGACGTACGTGGGATGCAATGGAGCAACCCGTGTATGTACGCGAGCTGTATAACTGGGAGGTCGTGTACATGGACAAACATGTGTCTTTTAAGCTCTGGAGTGATAAAAAGAAGAGGAAATGAAGTCTACAGAGGTAAATGGAAGGCCATCCAAGCAAGATGCATGGAGTGTGGAAAAATACACTATAACAGGATCTCTTACTCTGTCATATCTCTTCTCTTCCGCCATGGGAAGTTTCTTTGGCTGGTGAGAACAGTTGTCCCCTAGTGAAACTAGCTTGAGACAAAACTCTCTATACCCTGATCATGTTAGGGACATGCACTGAGAAGTAACAAGTAGCACACTGCTTTGATACTACCGATATGGATTATATTGAGATTGAAATGACGTACAAACAAAACTATAGAAGAGAACACATAAATACAGTGAAACCCAACTTCTATTAATGAATAAAATAATAGAATATTGTAGAACACAAACTAGCTAGAGTGGTGGTAGCTTATCTCTAAAGAGAAAGAGATGTCGACTACACTCATTCACAACAAGCTAATTATAAAGAGGCATAAAAGGGTCTTTTATCATGAAGCCTAAAAGACAAAGAGGAAAAAAACACAAACATCAAAACTCTAACCCTAGAAGATGAAAGTCCAAAAGTATTGCAAGCCCTAAGGTGGTTAGTTGATACATCAACTTCTTGGGGGCACAAATTTTGCATACAAACTTTGTTTGAGGTGCACGATATTTTGTTGGAAAGAACTATCTGATGATTAGAACTTTTGGCTAGGGCCATAGAAGTCCATGGTAGCCCCTAACCCCCCAAATGTCCAAAAAACAATGCTTAGGGCCTCAAAATAGCCCTAGAAGTTTGGGACCTAAAAAACCATAGAAAAATTTCCAAGATAGAGAATCGTTGAGTCAGTCGAAGAGGTGGGTGACCATCGATACACCTAGATCATAAAACTCCAAGGTGGGGAAACATCCATGGAAGCAAGGCCTTGTAATCTTTAGATAACTCTCCCAAGTAAAACAACTAGAGCACAATCAAACATGGAGTTCAAATGGGATCTATACAACTCTCAAGCACTACACACACATATTGAATTGAGCCTCCTTCACCTCTATTATATAAGTTAAATGGATATGAGAACATATTTCATGATGAATGTCGAATAAACTCACTTTATAATTAGTGAGTCAATGAAGAATATCATGCCCAATATTCTAATAATGTGTCATTCTTGTATACAAAATGCCTTATCATAATGACAAGTTGTACAACAATAAATGTGTCCACTTGAGTTTTCTTTAGTTGTTGTACTTGGAATATTTATTTGAAGCATGGAGTTCACATGGCATCCATACCACTCTAAAGCACTACAAACACATACTATAATTGAGCCTCCTTCACCTCTATTATATAGGTTAGAGTTATAGGAGAATATATCCCATGATGAATGTGGGATAAACATACTTTATAATTAGTGAGTTAATGAAGACTACTATGCCCAATAGTCTAATAATCCCTCATTGTGCATACAAAATGTCTTATCATAATGACAAGTTGTACAACAGTAAATGTGGCCACTAGACAAACATTACACATTCTTACATTCCCCCTTAAAGTTGTCTAGAGGGATGAAAAACATTTGAAGGAATATGTCATTATGATTAACATGTAATGGTACATGATATTTATATAGATTGATCCCTAGGGTACTGCTAAACCTAGGACAAATTAAAGGCAAGACATAGAGCCAATTTCTAGAATCCCAACTTAGAGCAAAAAGCTTGTGCAATGCTGGAGGATATTAAGCATATCATTGGTGAAAGCACCTAGGAATATGATTAATGATTTTGCAACCTAATAAGAGGTTGATGTATGTTATTCTTGAAACACAACATAAATAATGGCTCATCCAAGGTCTCTTTCCATTGAATAAGGTTCCAATCATGTTGCAAAAATGGGCAATGCAATGCAAATAAGAGGCCTAAGGCAATGGATATTAAGTCTATGAACGAGTACCATAGAAATATCTGAACATGGGTTGCAACTATTCCCTCAACTGGTGCAACTTCATTACTAGCACAATTATAGTCCTAGTTGTCTGCTCTAATAGAGCAATTCCAAAATAAACAAGGAAAAAATGGGAGAGAGCAAGTCTAGTTCATAGTCTGCAAAACAAAGGGCCACACTAGGAATATTGTCCCTCATTACATAATAGGGTTGTGCCTCCCAACCCAACCTAGCCACGTTCTAGGTTTTCAAGCAATGTGGACAACAAGTATTGTGAATTTTTCAAAGCTTATGACCTTCACCACAACTTTATCCAATGCAGCATAAGTATACTTATGCCCTATCTACAATACTTTGTGACTTATGTAGGACAAAAAATCACACTATAGGGAGTTGTCATGCCCTATAGGAACTCACAGAGAGCTTTGAGAGGAGTTTGTTCTAGGAGGAGGGAGCAAGTTATGGACTTGTTAAAGGAGGGGGATGACGAGGACATGCAGAGGCCATCGAGGAAAACATGGAGGAGGATATCAAGGAGGAAAGAATGATAAGAACAAGCTCAAAACAAATTTACAATTGTGACGAGATATGAAATATCGCCTAAGATCATTCACAACCAAGGAGAGTGTGATGTGGTCATTGTGGGGCCATGCGTCATTGTTGGACCGTTTCATGCTTGCACACATCCTTCTTAATGATTGGGGGTTTAAGACCCGATGTTCATCCAGAGTGACCAAGAAAAACCCCAAGGCATCAACATATCAATCCTCATCCAAGGCTAAAGAAGGTCTCACCTGATATGCCATAAGGATCACATAAACCATTTTGTCTTGTGTCGGCGATGAGGACTTGTTGCATAGAAATTCATTCGGGTTGGCATTCATATAATCCATAACAAACTACCTACTAACTAACAACATATAACCACAACACATTCATTCAATTGACATGGGATCAACACATCATAAGATTGTAAATAGTGTAGCTTTATTATCTTCATTCAACAATTCACAGATATACATTAAGCAATTCCTTTCTTGACAACAACAAAGCCTTGTTCTTCTATGCATTTCCTCATTGTTACATTACATAGTGCCACACACATCTCTTCAGACTCTACCTATATGACCAAATGAGAGTTACAACTAGAGACATTACAAAAACATATGCTGAGAGCGAGCTTAAGGACACTTTCTCACTAACTAACTTGACCATTGAACAACCAACAACCTTTTCTATGTCGTCCTTGTTTCCTTTTATTTCCTTCTCTGCTCTGGCACTGAGTCACTTTCATTTCTTCTTCACTCGCTCTACTAACTTCCAATCCCGTGTGCTTCTGTCACCCGCATGTAGTCCATGTAACCTCTTTGAAATCATGGCAATCTCAACTACCTTTCTAGCTCATCTTCTTGTTGCTCCATGATCCCTCGTGTTGTCTGTAGTAATCATTTGAGGAGAATTCGTGAAGATTATTTTCTTGATCCCAACGTGCATGCAATGTCTTCTCTATTTCTGATGTGCATCACAAAACTCAGGCCATCGTCTATTGGTAGAGCTGGAACTGGAACACATTTAACAAAACTTGATATGGCATGTGCGCCTTCTGTCACCCCTTGTGCAACTGCTTGGGCACACACAAAACTAGAATAAGCATGCAAAACTTTGTTTGTGCGCGTGCGATATTAACCCAAAACTTTGGGTGACAACAGGCCCCCAACACTATTACTTGGATTTTCCTCGAGATAACTCCCTTGGGGAATGAGTGATGTGATAAATGAAACCGTGTTCTTGAGTTCCTTAACAAACTCCTTAAATTGGCGATCAGGTTCATTGAGATTTCCCTCAAGTTCATGGGTAAGTTGAACAACCACATCTGCATCGGTTATGACCCGAGGGGTTGTCAGAACCGTTGTTTCCATTTTCTCATCCAAGGGGCCAAAAAAAATGATCCTAATGGATTTTAGTGGCCTCCCAACTATTCCAACTAGCTCATTTTGGCAGTTTTCCATATTGGTAGTTTTTTCCTAGTTTTCGGGTCCGTGACTTTCGGGGCTGTTTTGAGGCCCTAAAGAATGTTTTTAGTGCTCGCCACAGTCAAACTAAAGTTTAAGATTGATTCTCATGGCAATATGTGTAGTCCTCGAATATACCTTTCCAATGGGCTATCGTGCACCTAAAATGAAGTTCGTATGCAAAAGTTATGACCCTGGGAAGTTGATGTACTAGCTTACCCCAACAAGGCCCACATGACTTTTGACGCTTCATCTCCTAGGGTTAGGTTTTTGGATGTATAGGGTTTTGGAATTCCTATTTATTATAAAAAGGCTTGGATAGACTCATGGTAACCATCTTCTTGCGAATGAGTGCAGCCATCAAATCTCTTCCCAGAGAAAAGCCACCACCATTCTAGCAAACTTGTTTTCTGCTGCATTTTACAGTTTCAACACATTTTCTTATTGAATAGAAACCAATTTTACTGTATCTATGTTATTGTATCTCTGTTATTCTTGTATCTCTGTGTTAAGAATAATAACAATTTGTATTCATTTTTGTTCTGCTCATAAAATCTGAATCAGTGGTATCAGAGAGGTCTGCTCCTTGTCGTTCTTAATGCATGTCCCTGACGAGGTCAGGGTACAAAGAGTTGGGTCTCAAGCTTGTTTATCTTGAGGAAAAAATATCTCGCACACCTAAGCGACCTCTCATGGTGGGAGAAAATAAAGACGATGGAACAGGAGATCCTTTCAAAATGTTGCTTGAGGAAGCCCTCACGCAACAGAGGAACGAAATGATGGATAGTTTTGCGCAAATCCTTCGGCGGCTACCCACAAGTGACACATCTTCCTCTAATGGAGGCATCGCTCCATTCAAGGTACAAATCAACTTTGATATTCCCATATTTGAAGGTCATATAGACGCAGATGTTATAAACAAATGGTTAAATCTGTTAGAAGGGTATTTTTTTGTCCATAACTTTTCGAACAGAGAAAAGATTATGTTTGCACTCCTCAAAGTCGTTCCCCATGTCAAAGATTGGTGGGAGACTTTCTTTGAGAAAAATGGAAAAAAATAACCCTCATTATTTACAGTCACGTTCACCTGGGAGTCCTTCAGGGACACTATCAAGGAACAATACTACCCTGTTGGAATTTATGACGACATGTATACAAAATGGACCACACTGCGACATGAAAGAGACCAAGCAGTGATAGAGTTCACAAATAGCTTCCATACCTTGCACACCAAGTTGGGTATCAAATATTATGGGAGACATCTAGTGCTCAAGTATCACGGTGGTCTACATAGATACATCTAGGCCGAAATGGAGTTTTTGGACATCTCGTTCTTGGGTGCGGCCTATTGATATGCTGTCAAAAGAGAGCAAAAGATTAAACAAAAGATGCGACAATTTGGGCCTGGTAACCCCTCACATAAGAAGCAAGTAAAGGGAGCCCCAACTCGTAGAAGAAAGGACAGAGCAAAGATGAAAAACCTCAGGACAACCAATCTAGGCCGCAAGCAAAGAAAGACACCGAAAAGACAAAGAAAGATACCGAGAAGTGGTGTGACTTCCATAAGAGCCCCTGGCATAACATTGTTGATTGCCGCTCCAAGAAATTGCTAGTGGCTTAGGTGAAAGCCTCTGAATCAGATGTGGGTTCCGGATCTGAGTCAGAATGTAATATTCCCAATATAATCTTAGCTATAAATCAACTTAATTACTTAGGGGAATTTCGTCAAACACTTAAATTTTTTAACCAAGTGCTCTCAACCAATAGCTTCTCATTTGCTGCACCAATTTAAGTGAAGTTTCTGAATGGTGTGGATATGTTTGGAGTTTTAATTGAATGCGTTTCTCACTCCTTATAACTCCCAAATAGTTTGTTGCTTTGTTTAAGGGAGTGTTGGTATATTTATTGGCAGAGTATACCATTGAAGCATTTTGTCAAACACAATGCAAGCAGACTTTTGTAGCTTGTATTTTGAGTACACTGTTGATGTATTTAATGTTTTGAACAACATATAATAGCATATAAAACAAAGGCAAATCACAAGGAATGAGTGCTAAGAATTAACAACAAAAATACCTCTCAAATGCCTTGACTTATTTGTATTATAGGAGGATAAATGCCCAGGTAAAACCCATGACTATTTACATTGAGTTGCAACTGATTTCAATGGTTGATATAACTCAAATAGATAAATATAGGCACCAACAATCAACCACTAAGAGTTCCCATGAACTGGTTGTCCAACTGACGAAGATTGCATTGAAATCTGCATACATCCTGTTGTAACTCCTATGCCAAATCTGCAGCTATTACTTAATGGATTTGACCTCCCAATGATGGCATGACTTCATAAAACGTTTGGCAACTCCCTTTTCTTGACCAACACTTCGTTCCAACAATAAAATGGTGTCTCTCTAATCCCTAGTGCGCCCCTCAAGAGGAAATTCGCCTAGCTCTCCAATTAAATTGAGTACGGATTGGATCCATTGGGAAATGCCAAGGAAAAGTCACCCTTGATGTGCCCAACAGCTCTATGATGAGATATCTCCCAGATCTCTCTCAAGGAAACCAAATCGAACTACTTCTTCCCAAGTAATGCGCCCTGCCCTGCATAAAACCCTCACTGGGGTGCCCCCTTGACAAAATTGATGGTTGAAGTAACTCTGAACTGAATAGAAACTGATGTAGAATGGTGAGGGAGTGATATTTCACCTCTGTGACCAAGCTTGGACCAGGTTGGGTGGGATCTTTCACCACCGAGCTGATCTCTAGGGTTTGTTCGGTCAAAACCCTCAAAACCCCTAAGTGCATGGGCTCTCTAGCAAGAAGCCATACATTAAACTGATAAACAACATAATGTGATAATAGAGGCCCCTATCTCTCTTTTATACCTCCTGTTCACCTTGTCTCTCCAAGTGACTTATACTTTATTTTATTATTAATTAATTAAATCACTTTAATTAATTAATTAACCATTTTACCTCTAAAAAGTGCTTTAACCCTCCTTATGGCTTCTCTGGCCATTGAAAGTCACTTCTCATCATCCTATCATGTAGTGATCTTCCTCCCGATTCCGATGAGCTATTACACTAAGAGGTTTCTCCAAGTATTATTCCCAATACGACCTTCTTAGTGAATTTAATTAAGTTATAACCCAAAATAATTCAAAATTACGAAAATCATCGGAATGCAACAGAACCAAAGCCAAGCTGTGCGGAATGGATCCTGATGATGAAATATGATGAATGATGCAAGTCAGGCCCAATGAAACCCCTCAATACCTCCTGAACTCGCTGTCACCCATATCTGGCTAGAGTAAACACAACACTTTGTAATGGGATAATGTCCAAAAGTGGGGACATTACACAGAACCAGAAAGGGGGAGATAGATCATTGACACAGAACCCGGTGCCACTGTTGCTACCACCAAGGTCGATCTTGGTGAACCAGATGAGCCAGAAGAAGGCGAGTGCCTCTTTCATTCACATATGTGGGTAAAAGGCACCCCGCTGCACTTTATCGTTGATAGAGGTAGCTAGAAGAACCTCGTCTCAGAAGAGGTCGTCAAGCGGCTAGCCCTGCCGACAACACCGCACCCGCAACCCTACACCATTGGAATGCTTCGCCAAGGAAGCAATATCTGCGTCAGCTAACAATGTCGCCTATCATATGACATCAAGCCCTTCAAAGATGAGGTATTGTGTGATGTTTCTCCTCTCGAAGCTTGTAATGTTCTTTTGAGCCAACCTTATTTATGGAAATGTCATGTTGTATATGAGTCTAGGCCTCGCAGTGTTATTATTACTTTGAATAGGAAATTATACATGATACTTGAGGTAGTCCCACCTAGTGCTATTTCCTTGATCTCTGCCAAGTAATGCAAGAAGGTCATCTCTTATACCGATAAGTTTGTCTTCTTCGTGATTCACTCTTAGAGTGAGAAAAATATTGTGGCCACATCCAGGGCCTCCGCAGATGACCTCTCCACACAACATAAGCAAGTGGGCAAGGTTGTGGAAGAATACAAAGATATATTCTCCTCACCTACCGGGGTACCTCTACACTGTCAGGTCAAGTATCCCATCGATCTGACTCCCAGTGCACTGCTGCACAATGGGCCAATCTACCACTGCTCTTTTTTAGAGAATGAGGAGATCAAGCGACAATTCAAAGAAATACTCCACAAGGGGCACATCTGTCCCAACTCATCGCCTTATTGGAGCCCAATCGTGCTGGTGGAGAAGAAAGATTGGACATGGTGACTCTTCATTGATTACCAAGCCCTAAATAAAATCATAGTCAGGAAACAATACCCAATTCCCAGAATCGATGATCTCCTTGATCAGCTCAAGGGGGCCTTTTACTTTAGTAAGATTGAACTGGAGTCTGGCTACCACTAGGTCCCCATAGAATAGGCAGATGTATGGAAGTCTGCCTTCAAGTCAAAATAAGGTCTTTTTGAATGGTTGGTCATGCCCTTTGGTTTGAAAAATGCTCCAACAACTTTCATGAGGATGATGGATGATATCCTGCGACCTTTCACCAATACTTTTGTAGTGGTGTATTTGGATGACATCCTCATCTAAAACAATACTTGGGTGGAACACTTGCAATGTATTCAATAGGTTCTACACACCCCGCGACAACACAAGCTATATGCCAACTTGGAAAAATGCTCCTTCGGCATAGACAAGGTCTAGTACCTAGGCTACATCGTGGATCAACATGGTGTGCATGTGGATCCCAGGTCATCCATGACTAGTCGGCGCCAACCACACTCATTGAGCTTCAGAGCTTCTTAGGCCTTACGAATTTCTATCACAGGTTCGTGTTGGGATTCTCCCATATTGCATGGGCCCTCAGCCAAGTAACTGGGGGTGGTGGTAAGGAAAAATTTGTATGGGGCATGTCCTAACACCAAGCGTTCGATGATTTAAAAAAGCGCTTGTGCTCAGCCCCAATACTTTCATTACCGGACTTGCAACAACCCTTTGAGTTTGAGACAGATGCTTCAGACTGTGTTGTGGGCATAGTTCTCACTCAACACGACCACCCCATGGCCTATCATAGTGAGAGACTATCAGATGTTGTCTGTAAGTACCCTAGTTACGACAAAGAAATGTACTCCATTGTGCAAGCTTGCCACCAATGGAGACATTACATTATTAGGAAGGAGACAGTCATCCACATAGATCATAAACCACTACAGTTCATGTAGACACAAGGCAAATTGCAGAATGACCGCCATCAGAAGTGTTCCATATACTTGCAACAGTTCCACCTCAACATCAATTATAAAACAGGAAGTGCCAACCAAGTCACTAATTGCCTCAACTGACCTCTAGTTGTGGCACTCACCATGGTCCTAGACTCTTGCAGCCACGAGACCTACAGATGGCCCAACCTCTATGAGACAGACCTCGACTTCTCCACCACATACCAAATGTTGGGCGGAAACTCAGTTGTTGCTAATTTCCATCTTCAGGACGGGCTATTGTGTCGACTGGGCGTTCTCTGCATTCCATCAAGCAAGCGAGCGAAACTGATTTGGGAAGCCCACTATAGTGGGGTGGCATGACACTTCAGCGTCGAAAAGACAGTGGCAGTGTTGCATAAACATTTATATTGGCCGAAACTTTGACATGATGTAAGTAAGTATATTAGGTCATGCACTGCTTACGCTATTGCCAAACCGACCACTAAGAAACAAGGCATGTACAATCCCCTTCCTACTCTTGACAGGCCATGGGAATCCATGGAATACATGTTGGGCCTTTTTTCCACCAAGAGGAGAAATGATTGTGTCTTTGTTGTTGTTGATCGCTTTTCCAAGATGACGATCCTATCCACCTGCAAGAAGAGCATCATAACAAAGGCCACTACCAAGCTCTTCTTTGAACGAGTTTGGTTACATTTTGGAATCCCACAAACCATTGTCTCATATTAGGACAATCAGTTCCTCATAATATTCTAGTCGACCCTCTGGTCACTATTGGACACCAAGTCCACTGCCTTCCACCCTGAGACAGATGTCCAAACTGAGGTCGTCAATCGGTTGATAGTGCATATACTGCACATGTAAAATTCCAAGCACCCCCTCACATGGGATGAGAGTCTTCCCTATGTTCAACATAACTACTACAGAGCCCTACATAGCTCAGTCGGCCATAACTCCTTTCAGGTTGGGTTGGGATTCCAACCATTGGTTCCCATGGATGTTGCACTACCTCTTGTGGCCACCCCGAACGATTCATCACCTGCCCCAAATGAAGCTGACAAAGCTTCCCAGTTCATTGAGCGGGTCCAGGACAATCACCAACAAGTTCATGATATTCTACATAAGTCCAATCCCAAGTACAAGTAGTGCCATGATCAACACCGGGTGCCACATAGTTTCAGGTGGGAGACAAAGTGTGGTTACACTTGCAGAAAGAATGTTGTATCTATGTTATTGTATCTCAGTTATTCTTGTGTCTCTGTGTTAAGAATAATAATAATCTCTATTAATTTTCGTTCTGCTCATAAAATATAGATCAAACAACCTGCGCATCTGTGAATTGGGTAAAAACAATTAAGGCCCTGTCAGTTTAAGTAGTGATGAGCTCTGATATGTTTTGTTGCTTAGCCTAGGTGACAACAATATCCTTAGTTTTAGATGCAATAGTTGTCATCACGGCTAGGCGCTTGTCTAGAGGTAGAGATCTATTGTGCGACCTTGGCCTCGGTTGCATGAACTCTATTATGGATAGTTGTTAATTCCAGGGGAGTCTATAAATGGGTCCACAAGGTGAAGCTATGATTGACCACCCCCAAGTCCTTTAACCTACACATGCCATCCAGGACGACTACTTCTGATGCTGCAACTTCATTTGTAATTTTGTCTCCTCTTAGGTTAACTCTTGAATCCGAGTGCAGAGCTTTGTATTTTGAGATTCGAGGAGATGCATACGCTCGGTAAGCACCCTAAGTTTCTGAGGTGCTAGGATGTCAAATTGGACCTATGCGTGATGACAAACTTCGACATAAGCTTCGTCTAGGGTAGTACAGACTTCAACGTGGCTGCCTATAGTGGCCTCATAGTGGCCTTTTTTTTATGTATGCGCAACAACCTCAACAATATGCAAGTCCTGGAAGTATTGCTAAGCAACTTCAACTTCTCGGCATGCACTGGATTATTGGTGCAATGAAGATTTGATATGTGCATGGCTGGAGACTTCTCGACAACAGAACCATTTATTGGACCATTTCGCACTTGCACGTGTCCATATTAACACTAGGGGGTTTAAGACCCAGGGTTCGTCTAGAATGACCAAAAAAACCCCCAAGGCATCAACATATGAATCCTGATCCAAGGATGAAGAAGGTCTCACTCGAGACACCATGAGGATCACAAAGACCATCTAGTCTTGTGTCGGTGATGAAGGACTAGTTGTACAAAAATCTATCTGAGTTGGCATTCATATAATCCATAACAAAATACTTACTAACTAATAATATATAACCACAACACATTCATTCAATTGACATAGGATCAACACATCATAAGGGCAAAAATAATGCAATTTTATTATCTTCATTCAACCATTCACAATTATACATTAATCAATTCCTTTATTGACAGCAACAAAGCCTTGCTCTTCTATGCATTTCCTCATTGTTACATTACATATCACCATGGACATCCCTTCATACTCTACCTATATGACCGACTCAGACTTACAACCATAGAAATTACAAAAACATATGCTCAAAGCAAGCTCAAGGACACTTTCTCACTAACTAACTTGATCATTGAGAAACCAACAACCTTTTCTACGTTATCTTTGTTTCCTTTGATTTCCTTCTCTACTATGGTGCTAAGTCGCTTTTAGTTTTTCTCCACTCACTCTATTGACTACCAGTCTCACACGCTTCTGTCACCTACATGCAATCCATGTAGCCTCTTTGGAATCGTGGCAATCTCAACTACCTTGCCAACTCATCTTCTTGTTGCTCCATGATCGCTCGTGTTGTCTGTAGTAATCATCGGGGGAAATTTCCTGAAGATTATTTTCTTGATCCCTACATGCATGGAATGTCTTCTTGGTTTCTGGCACGCATCACAAAACTCAGGCCGACACGAATTGGAAGAACTAGAACTAGCGTGCATTTAACAAAACTTGATTTGGCGTGTTAGCACTCTGTAATTGGCCCAAGGCTGTGGAGGAAGTCACAGAGGCAACATCAAAACCACTTCGAGTCAAGTATCTAGCCCTCCAAGACTCAGAGAGGGATCTCTCTGTCAAATTTAGATTTGTTTAGAATAGGATATTAGGCTAGCTATGCAGAATAGGATATGTTCTTGGAGTTTTCTGGTTGAGATAGCAAAATAGGACCATTAGGCTATGGGGTTTATGTTATAAAGGTAAAGATAAAATAATAGATATAAAGATTCTTTTCACAGGGTAGGATAATGTGACTATTGGATTCTTTAGAAAAAAAGTGATGGACAACAGAAAAAGATGAGATTATCAATTAAAGTAAAGAAGCAATTAATAATTTCTTTACTGTAACATCAGAGGATGAACATTTCGATCTTTAAAAGCTAGAAACAGAGTCACAAAGGTAAATTGTCCTCCGTGAGGTGACAACTGTCCTTCCCAATACCACTTTTCAGACCCCCCCCCCTCCGTTAAAGTTCGAAAAGCACGGGGGGGGGGTCCGGAATTTTTTATGTCCGTGGATTTGTTTTATTTGGGGATGTGTGCATGAAGTTGTAGGTGTTAATGTGTGTTTTTATTAATGTTTTATTTATTTGTTTATGTTTTGTTTTGTTTTTATATGATATGTTTTTTAACTTGTTTTTTAATTAATTATTATATGTTTTATAATTTTTGTTTGTTTGTATCATTTCTAATTTTGTTTTGTTTTAATATTTTTATTATGTTTTTTATTATTTGATTAATGTCAATTCTAATAAATTAACCTAAACACTAATTTAATTTAAACTAAGTTAATTACTAATTACTAATTAATTAATAATTAATCTAATCATTATTTTATTTTAAATTATCCTATTAAAACAACTTTATCAAGCATTAGAAAATGCCACTAACCCTTTAATATTATTCGCTTATTATCCTAAGTTTGTTTATTCATGCAGAGATGAGTGGCAGGCAAGCTATGGTCAATGGGACAAATGGGCAAGGGAGTGAGGGTGCAGAGGTGGATGAAGGATGCAGTAGGGTGATGAAGGATCGGGCAAAATGGATGGAGGGGAAAAAAGGGTCAATCGAGTCAAAAGTCTTCATCACAGGGGAAATGCCAAATCAATAGTTGAAGACTCGAGTTACCTATAATTATAGGACCCAAACATAGGCTCCACCTGGGGATGGTAGCTCTTTTAGAAGGTGTCAAGAACCAATGAACTCTGAACATGCAGACCGGTGCTTTATTCATTGGGATGATCCCAAAATTATTCTGCAACCAGTACCTGTTTTGATCTCTCAACTGAAACCAAATCAAAATGAACACTGCTAAAAAAGAGATGCTCAGAATGCTAAGCTTATTCACATTCTCCTACCTACCCTATACTGCTAAAAATCATGCTAAATCAAATAATACAAAAATGTCAATGAATCCAATCAAGTAGCTGCTGAGACTAGTGGATTGTTTGACTGCTTGTTAGCATAGTCAAAAAGGCAACTTGACCTTTTGTCCATAGATTCAAAACTGCAAGGTGTAGTGGCCACTACTGAAAACATGATTGATCTTTACAACAGAGACCTCGACAATCCTGAAGAACCAAAGTGATTCCAGAGATAGATTGGGGCTCTCCAGTGAAAAAATTCTCCATATAGGTGACTATAGGATCAAGGTAGAACTGACCTGTTCCTTGATATTCAAACTTAACCAACTCAACTTCATGATTTGATGATATAGTTGTGCTATTTGCATCTTCATGCACTTCCTGACATGGATGCAAATATTCTGATCGGTTTTGAAATGATACTTCTGTTGAACACACCCCTGTAGCTAGCTGTCTGATCATATCCATATCATAACAATTTTTGAAATCATTGGGGGTAAATGAAAACTGACTTTGAAAACACAATCTATCCAGCATATCAGCTATAGGGTCATAAAATTCTTTAGATAATGGTGGCATTGGCTCTACTGGTACTTCATGGCTTACACTGTGACTTTCAACTAGAATCTGACTGAGATTCCCCCTCAAAATTTGGAATGAATTAAAGCACAGAGGCAATGAATCAAGATGGATCAACTCATCACCTATTTCGGGCTTCATGATTTCATCTGAGGTTTGACCTTCAAAAAGGCTCAAGGGATGCACCTTTGGATCAACTTCTGTATCTCCCTTGTTTTCCTCAACTGATGCATTAGAACATTCCTCTTCCTTTCTATGTGCAATCTGCTTGTAATGTTTCCTCAGGAGCGAGGCAAAACATAAGGGCAGGCAGTTTTCATTTTCTTGAATTTTTTTTGCATTTTGATCATTGCTGACATAATTTCCATGTATAGATTGATTATTCTGCTGGGATTGCAAATGATCTTCTTCCTCCCAGCAATATGTTGCTAATTTCTCTAGAAAATTCATCTTGATATCCTCCTCATCATACTGATCATGCTTGGGTGAATCATCCATGAATAAAATGTCATCCAACATGCACATCATATCAGCTGATGGCTCTTCAACAAGATGCATTGGAGTTGCATCTTTGACTGTATTATGAATCGAATACATGAAATAATCCTTTGGTGGTTCAGAATACAGAGGTTGGGCTGCAAAATGTTTGGGGACATTGATCCTTGTCTGTTCTGGGACTAATGGAGCATAAGGTCTTTGAACAACAAGCTCATCTTTCTTGCTAATTTTCTGCATCATCTCTCTTACAGTGTTTGCTAGAACATCTAGTTTCACTTCTGAGGATGTCATTCGTTCCTCTTCTAGTCTATCTTCCTCTTCTGCCCTTAATTTTGCCTTTCGGTTCAACAAGTTAGCTTCCACATCAACTGCAACCTTTTGCATTTCTTCAAGGCTTGCAGTGTTCCTTTCTCTTAATTGGAATGCCATCTCAGGATTGAAGGCATCTGGGTAACGCAAGTGAGATGATCTCGGGGGTGGCCTTATATCAACAGGCATTGCATGATACACCTGGTTAAACCTTGCTAAAATTTGATGTACTGTTTCCCCTGGCTGTCTTTTCAAATGGTCATACTCTTCTAGGATGAGAAAGACATATCTCATGATCACCCATCGATCTAGGAAAACTTGCACAAATTGATGGAAATTGTTACTGCTTGCAGCTGGGAGATTTTAAAACCAGTTCTTGACTTTACCTCCCAATGATAGGGAAAATATTCCGATGCAAACATCATCATCTTTTACCTCAAACAGATCAAGAAAATACTCAATACTTTGGATATGCTTTTCATCAGTGATATTCACATTTTCTCCATCAAACCTGGGTAGATTATTGATGTAATTGACAGGGAGGTCATGGAGACTAGGAGGCAAATCTAGAGGCTTGTATCGGCCTGGGATTTTCACAGGTATAGGAGGTAAAGCATGGGGCTTGTAGCTAACTGGAATTTCAACAATGGCAAGAGATAAAGCACGAGGCTCATGTATCACTGGGCTTTCTGCAAGTGCATGAGTATGCACATGATCTAAAATTGGGGATCTGATCTCTCGAGACTCATCAATTAGTAGGTGGTCAATGCAATCTTCAACAATGTACTTTTGATCAGGCTTAGAACAAGATAATACATAATTAAAAATAACACCAAAGATGTCTTGAATGTAATTTGGGCTTGAGTACCTGATCTTTCTTGGCTGCTTGGTCATGCTTCAGGTTCTTACTCCAGTGGAGTCTTTGAGTTGGCACTATTTGGAGCTAATTGGAGTCGCTAGGTGAATGATCTCAGCCTTCTTGTGTCTGGTCATTGTCCACCATCAGTGATCAGATCTGGAACTTTGAAGTGTACTACCGGGGAACGTTCCCTAGTGGAGTTGCCATTCTATTAGCACTATGTAATTTGCCCAAGGCTGTGGAGGCAGTCACAAAGGCAACATCAAAACCACTTCGAGTCACGGATGTAGCCCTCCAAGACTTAGAGAGGGATCTCTCTGTCAAATTTAGATTTGTTTAGAATATGATATTATGATAGCTATGCAGAATAGGATATGTTCTTAGAGTTTTCTGGTTGAGATAACAAAATAGGACCATTGGGCTATGGGGTCTGTGTTATAAAGGTAAAGATCAAATAACACATATAAAGATTCTTTTCACAGGGCAGGATAATGCGACTATTGGATTCTTTAGAAATAAAGTGATGGAAAGCAGAAAAAGATGAGATTATTAATTAAAGTAAAGAAGCAATTAAGAATTTCTTTACTGTAACATCATAGGATGAACATTTAGATCTTTAAAAGCTAGAAACAAAGTACACAAAGGTAAATTCTGCAACTTTAAATCCTTTTAAATGATTAGACCAAAAAACAAGATGATAACTAAGAGAGATAAACATTCAACGAAGAAGAGAAAAACTTCACCAACAGCTAACACACATGAATCTTGTGAAATGTCTCTTTGTATTACTGGAAGATCTCTTGATAAAAGTTACAGTGCTTACAGCTTGCTAGGGCCTAAAGATAAACAACCCTTTTACATTAAAATCACATCAATAAATAGGAGATATCTCCCCTCAAGTTTAGGAAGTCAGATTCAACCACCTCGGCCAAAAATAACAACAAATCCCCAAAAATTTGGAACTGTCCGCCATGAAAGACGGGCCTAATTTCTGCAAAAAAGGGGTCCACTTAGACATCTGTTTCTCTTCAATACTGACATCTGGGAAAAAACTTAAGGAGGTTATTGTAGACAAGCATGTGATGGACAAAAACCTCTTTCCGTTTCTTCAATTTCATCTCGAGCTCGCCGAAACAACTCCCGCAAAAAGAGCACTGAAACAGAAAGAACCGAAAATCCGAAAAATGAGTCTTAAATATAGCTTCGTTTCTCCCATATGGTGTCACCTGTGAAAAAATTGAGAGATGTTTTTGTTCTTCATCCCATTATGAATAAAATGTCTCTCATTTTTTCAAAATTCATTTTCGTTCACCCGGAATCTGCTTCGGAAGGCGACTGGTCAGAACTGGAAAAATGGCGGTTTTGAGTTTTTGGATGGGCGGTTTTGCATGGGGGAAGGTGGTATTCTGGACCCTCCCTGAGTTGGTAAGTGGTATTGGGAGGGGGGGGCGGGGGGGTCCGAAATCACCTGGAGGTGACAATTTTCCCTCCCAATACCACTTTTCGGACCGCCCCCTCCGTTAAAGTTCGAAAAGCACGGGGGGTCCGAAATTTTTTATGTCCGTGGATTTGTTTTATTTGGGGATGTGTGCGTGAAGTTGTGGGTGTTAATGTGTGTTTTTATTAATGTTTTATTTGTTTTTTGTTTTTATTTATTTGTTTAGGTTTTGTTTTGTTTTTATATGATATGTTTTATTATATGTTTTTATTTAATTTGTTTTTTAACTTGTTTTTTAATTAATTATTACATGTTTTATAATTTTTGTTTCTTTGTATAATTTCTAATTTTGTTTTGTTTTCATTTTTTTATTATGCTTTTTATTATTTGATTAATGTCAATTCTAATAAATTAACCTAAAAACTAATTTAATTTAAACTAATTTAATTACTAATTAATAATTAATCTAATCATTATTTTATTTTAAATTATCCTATTAAAACAACTTTATCAGGCTAACAAGCATTAGAAAATGCCATTAACCCTTTAATATTATTCATTTATTATCCTAAGTTTGTTTATTCATGCAGGGATGAGTGGCGGACGAGTTGTGGTCAATGGGACACATGGGCAAGGGAGTGGGGGTGCAGAGGTGGATGAAGGATGCAGTAGGGTGATGAAGGATCAGGCGAAACGGATGGAGGGGAAAAAGGGGCCAACCGAGCCAGAAGCCTTCATCACGGGGGAAATGCCAAATCAACAGTCAAAGAATCGAGTTACTATAATTATAGGACCCCAACATAGCGCACGTGCCTTCTGACACCCCTTGCACAACTGCTTGAGTGCACACAAAACTAGAATAGGCGCACACGATTTCATTTGTGCGCACATGCGATATTAACCCAAAACTTTGGTGCCAACAGTCACGTGATAGAGGATTGCTCAAATATGATAGAAAAATGGTAGTCAAGGATGTGATAGAATAACATGATCTTGGCGAACTTTGAATATGATAGCAGTGAGTTGGCATGACATCTATTCTTATGATTCAGATATCCAAGATGCATTCCAAGATTGGCAAGAGTGAAACCACAAGATTTCCTTTGGTTATCACGCTATGATCAAATTAGTGCATTGGATTGGTGTAGAGTTTAGAGACCCTCTCGTATTTGATGGCATTAGGGATGCGGGGGAGTTCATGGAAGACATGAGATTAATGATCCTCGAGGAATAACTAGTGTATACATAGAGTTTTATCAATGAATGGATCAAGGAGGGATGTCTCAAGTAGTATTGGGTACATAAGTGTATACATACCTCGGGGCCCATCCTTGAGGCATGGTACTTACACGAGGAAGTTCAATGTTAGATGTGTAAGAGGGAACTTCTCAAGCAAAGGTTATGTGCAACTTTCTTGTACCTTAGAAAGACTCTTGGCGTCACATCTGCTAGCAAGTCTATTAAGTAATGTTTGTTTAATATGAAGATTGTCATAACAAGTATTTTGTATGTAAGGTGTATCAGTATAGATTCAAACCCTAAACTCTACTGAGAACTAGAGAGGTGAAAAAACATCCTTTCAGTACTATGCTAAAGTGGATGTGAAACCAAAATAACACTACAATCAATAGAAGTTGCAACACTTGAAATTCAAGGAATTGGAAGGAGAAAGATCGATCAAGGAAATAACAAACAACTTGACTAGGAAAATATATAGGGAGCCATTGGATATTAGACATTTGAACATTGGATTTTAGGAAGAACCTTGTATGGTTTCTATGGGAGACTACTGGGATGATTAGACAATATTCGAGGTCTTTGTTATGTTCAAGGAATATGCAAACCTATTTCCTTAGAACTTTATAGACATGGAGGGAATTAGGGGAGATCTTGGAGAGATGTGGATTTAGCTAAATATAGATGTTAAGATGATCAAAAGGAGGCCATATTAGTTGTAATATCCCCACTATAATCCCCAGTTTAATTAATGCTTAATGTAGATATATTAAGTGGCCACTACCAAGCGATGTAATATGAGATTTGTATTTCTGAATGTTAATAATAAAATGTGATTTCAGCTGCTAAGGGGACATGGATAGATATGGAGGATACATTAATCCACAAGAGAGGGAAGGGTCTAAGAGATTGCCTAAGAGGCATCGAAGGGAGAATTACCCATGTATATTAATTCCACCCATTTTCCTAAATTTTCTATTGGTATATGAAATTTCTAATTTCTGATTGAGTGTTCCCAAAGCCAATCATTGAATACATGTAAGAGAGTGGGTGTGAGAAGTCACGTCCCATAGTTATTGGGCACATGGGGGCTGAGTAAAATCAACTTGGGGAAGTGTGTGAGTCAAGAAAGGCAAGCCAAAGGAGGAAATTTGTATGGACGGAGAGAACAATTTTTTTTAGAGAGTTAATGTTTTGCATGAACAACAAGTACAGATCAAGAGAGGGAGCTTGGAGCTGGAGCATCCATGGAGGAAAAATTATAGAGAATTCTAGAGCATATCTAGAGCATTTGGAGTTGAATGCTGAAGAGATAGGTTGTCAGGCCTGAAGAGTGAACTCATGTGTGAGTTGCACTAAAACAACAAGTGTTTGTTGGTAGTTTTCCTGGTAGCAATATCCCTTGAGTTTCCAACTGAGAGATTCCTGGTTACCTATGCCAGAGAGACCCTAATAAACAAATGGGATGCTTGAGGGATTGAGATCAATGAAGGGGTACATTCCTTGGGTTGGGCAAGTCGAGAGGAAGAGAGCTGGTAGAAAATCAGGATAATTGTAGGAGAATATCAATGAGTTGTGAGTTTTCTGAGTTGTGAGTGGACAATGAGAGACCGCCCTCTTTTGTAGATTACTAGCCTCAACTCAGGGGTGACTTGTTGTTGATATTTGGAACAAAACGTCTATGGGTGGGTGGAACGTATGTCCCAGGCAACTGGTTGCACAACATAATTAAAAGATAAGTGTTTTATCTTGTTGTTGTGTTATTTATAAGTTAAATTGATGTGCATGCACTATGTGTATGAGACTGATCTATGTGTTGTTGTAATGGACTTTATTAGTTTCAATTCATGTCTATTCTAGTATGTTGTAGATGCATTTAAATATCGGTAATGGTCAATAGCTAAATGTGGTTGTAATTCATAGTTGTAAGCAACAAGAAATTAATTAGATAACATAAAATTTTAATTTATGAGTATTTTTCACCTTAACGTTCCTCAGGTGGGTTGGGGGACGTTGCATTATCTAAACCTCATAATAAAGGAGAAGGTCAAAGAGGAGATTAACAAGATTCTTGTAGTAGAATTAATATTTGTTGTGGAAGAATCAGGCTAGATCAGTCCAATAGCGATCCAAGACAAAAAGTTGGGAGGTAGGGGTATCAGAGTTTGCATGGACTTTTGGGTTATGAATGTATTTTGAATTTACAATCCCTTTCCCACCTCCTTTAGTGATGAGGTACTAGATCATGTGGTTGGGAAGGAGACCTATTCATTCATTGATGGGTTCTCAAGGTACCATTAGGTTCAGATAGTGGAAAAGGACAAAAAGAAAATGACTTTAACAACATAATGGAGATCCTTTGACTACAACATCATGCCTTTTGGATTTATGAATGCCTAACAATGTTTTCCATATTGTTGTACTTGATTTTTGCATCTACATTCATAATTTCTTGGAATTGTATCTAGATAACTGGACTATTTACAGTTTATTGAAAGATCATGTTGTGATGTTCTAACTCATGTTTGAGAGGTGTCATCACCCGTAGTTATCCTTGAACATGAAGAAATGCATTTTATGCACACCCTTTGGCACATTGTTGGGTCATATTGTATACAAGGATGGTGTTCTAGTGGATCCGACAAAGGTTGCAACTATTGTTAACATGGAGGCCTTGGAAAATGTCCACATGTTGTGATTGACTCTTGGACACATGTGGTACTATAAGAGGTTCATCTATGGGTATGCTTCAATAACTACATCTATGAGAATACCATTGAAGAAATCATAAGAGTTTGCATGTACCAAAGAGTGTCAAGCCACTTTGGTTATTCTCAAGGGAAAATTGGCGAGTACCCCAAACCTTGTCTTTTCAAATTGGACTTTAGAGTTTCATGTGGATGTAGATGAGTCAGGCATTTCTCTAAGTGTGATATAGAGGAAAACACAAGTAAACAACCATAGAGAGAGAAGAGTTGGCAATGGTTTACTTCTTGTAGAAGTTCAGGCACAATATACTTGGTGGAAATTTTAAGTTTCTCACGAACCACTCGACATTGAAATTATTTGGTGAACAAATCAGTTTTGGAAGGTTGCATATGTAGATGGTTTCTGCTATATTATGAGTTTGATTTTGAAGTAATCGTGAAGTTAGAGAGAAATAATGTTGGCCAAGACCATTTGTCAAGGATAGAGATGGGAGAAACAAGGGGATCAATAGATGATTAGTTTTTAGACATGGATTTATTCATGATTTATTCCAAGTAGAAGTTGTACCAAATTACTTAGAGGATACCACTGTATTTCTAACAACTAGATTTACACCCTTGGGATACATTGTAGTGAAAAGAAAACAATTGGTTGTAGGGTTGTGGATTATCAGTTGATCTTGATACAACTATATAAGTTGGGCATTGGTGGGATAATTAGGTTTTGCATAATAGATCATGAATGCCTTGGTATATTGTGGGAGCATTATAGCAGGGTGGTAAGAGGCCACTATGGGAGGGAAGCAACAACTCAAAAGGTGTTACATGCAAGAATGCGGTGGCCCACTATCTTCAAGGATGCCAAAGACTATGCTAGATCTTTTGATGTATGTTAGAGAGTCCTTCCACTTTCCAAACAAAATGAGATGCCCCTCCACCTAGTAGTTGCATTGAAATCCTTTGAGAAATGGGTAGTTTACTTCATCAGTCCCATAAATCCACCCATTAGGCACTTGGGTGTGTGCTACACCATCACCACCACTGACACTCAGTGGGTAGAGGAAACACCTACACATAACTTCACTAGTCAAATTGCTACAAGATTTATATTTGAGAATATAGTCTCTAGGTTTATGTGTCCCAAAAATTTAATGACAGAGCAAGGGTGACACTTCACGAGCTCTAAAATCAAGAGTCTGACTCAAGATTTCATAAAGCATCATCATATTGGTAGTCCCTAACACCCATAAGTGAATGGGCTAGTGAAGGCGTTTAACAAAATCCTAAAATGGGGCTTAACCAAGGTTTGTGTTGTCAATCATGATGACTGGGATGAAAGGGTATCAACTATGCTTTGGGAATACAAGATGATGCCAAATAAGTTGACTAAGCACACACCATTTAGTCCAGTGTATGGAACGAAAGTAGTGGTGCTTGCAAAATTTGTGATACCCAACCTTTTCATTGCCAAAACAACTAGAATGTTAGAAGAGGTATCTATCCAAAGTTGCATGACAAAAATCATGGGATTAGAAGGGGACCACTTCCTATTGCAGTGCCACCAGACAGTTGAGAAGGCATAGCAAAAGGCATGGCATGATCACCATATAAAAAATAAGATTTTTGGGAAAGGCGATTACTACTGCTCTACAATAATAAATACCTCAAGCATCCTAACAAGTTGAAGATGCATTGGCTATAATTTTTTTTAGATGTGGATATCTATGAATTAAGAATGGTAAATTTGGATTATCTTGATGGAACACTTTGGGAGGAGTGGGTAAATGGAACCCACTTTAAACTATTCACCCCTCCCTCTGTTTAAGTTGTGTGACTCCCATCAAAGGAGTACTATATATTATTGTTGCCTATGTTTTTTTTATTATCATTAAGTCAATTCAATAAGGTTTGGCCTTACAGATAAGCTAGGTAATCCAATTGCATCAATTGAATAAGACTTAACTAAGTGGTTGAGAACGTCTTTAGTCAATCTGGTTGATAGTCAGTCTATGTGAGTGGAAAATTTTAAATCTAAAGCCATTTTTTTTTCTAGTCACACACCACCTCTGTTGTCCATTTGGGGGGAGGATTCTCTTTCTAAACCATCAAACTTAGTAAAGAAACCATTGTAGTACAAAGTCTCTAGGTTGTGTCATTGATTTGTATTGTTGTAGTGTTATCAGATACAAATCCAACAATGAAGTTGGTTACGTTGATATCTATCGAGTGCAATTTCCATATTAATAGACTCATAAATGTGGAAATGATGTGAGTCAAGTTAATGGGTACATTGTAGGATTTATTTGAAAATTTGATGGATTACGTCATGGTATGGTTCTATCAAGTTATGGAAAGATATGGTGGCACTGTGATATGGCCACAAATTCCATCCAATATGATCACAATTCAAATTTATGGTGATTAGAATTTCACCATTCAATGCAATTATATATATAAGCTAATTTCACTAACCTATTAAGTCATTCTATAGATTGAAGAGTTGAGAAACAACTAAGTGTTCGAAAGCTAGTGAGAACAAGTTGTTTCCATATACGCTAAAGTGCAAACCAGTAAGTAAGAGTTCAACATATAATTTAGAGATTACAGATCACATGTATAAGAAGAGAATTGAGAGTAGAGAATATGGGAAAGGTGAACATTCTCACCATGTTGGAGCAGAAGGAGGCTATGTAAGATTATCCCATCAACCCTAGAGTCCTTTAGCGTGGGGATTTAAAAATAAAACTAGAGTATGCACCAATAGTAAGCATTACTTCATGGATGAAGATTTGTTCATGAACCTCCAATAGACATATTATAGTCACGAGGTCCATCGTATTAACAGGAGGATGGACGTTTTTTATGAAGTTCAAATGTCACTAGTTTCCTCCCTTCTAAACTTGTCGAGTGTCTCGACCTTCGGTTCGTCACAACTTGTGCAATTCTGTATAAAGTTCTTAATGAGTAGATTCCATTGAGGTAAGCTCTAGATAGACCAACCCTACCCTTTCTCCCTTGAGCATGTTTGAGACCTCACAGAGATTTCTATTGATGGGCCGAAAGTCGATACAACCTTTTAGCTACATAAAAGAAGAAAGAAAGGGGGATAAGAATATTTGTATAAATGGCATGGGACATACAAAGGACATAAAGGGGAAAATATTACCTCTATCATATCCATACCTTTTAGGATGACAACCTAAATACCTGCATGTTGGGTCACGAGGAAGTGGAAGAAGGGTGAGTGTAACTTACACATTATTTTAAATGTAGAGACTTATTCTAAAGGTAGACGCCTCAACTAGTGTTAGTTCTTTCTTAATTAATTCATAGAGGCCATCACTAAAGACCCTACAAAAACATTGGTCTTCAACTACAAAAATTTTCTACTTGCATTTGTTATGTTCAATTGAGAAGTGTTGAAAGGCCACAATCTCCTTCATCCAGAAAGGGGCTTGATTTCAATAACGTTCAAGCCATAGAGGGAAAGGAAAGAGATTGATAACATGGAATTAAATGATAGGGCATTCATTGCTTGGTACAAAAGAGTGGTGGAGGTTTCCAAATATCAGCTTCGATTCCCCACCAAAATTATGAATCATTATTAATAATGCTTAAAGTTTGAATCAATTAGGGACAATAGTTGCATTGAGCTAGTCACAAAAGGTGTGGAGAGGATTGAAGTAAATCCTATACCTTTCATCCTCATGATGACCGTTGTTAGAGAAGAGATAGAAATTTGGTTGGGAGTAACAACCAACGTGACAGACTAAGGGAGTTTCTTCCTATTTCTGAAGAAGAAGCTACATGAAACAAATGAGGAATTTGTTCAAGTTCCTATTATATACAATGATCTTCTTTCTCTATAACCAACACCACTATGACTGAACAAAATGAAAGAAGTGAAACTGTGACGACCATCAAGTCCAGTAACAAAGAAGAACCCAACTTTTAGGGTTGTTAGTATAGTAAAGTCACTCTTTCCCATGCCCCAAATAGTCACGATAGTTAAATATTTGTGGATTGGCGATGATGTATGAGTCACATACTCGGTGCAAATGTTAACCCAAATGCCTTTGAAGAAGCCTCTTACACATTCACCCCATGCCATGACTTTAAATGTGTTGAACCTACACAAAATTGATCTAGCTAGCAAATGACATACACAATTTGCAGAGAAAATATGAGAAAAGAGAAGCATGAGAGAAAGAATGGAAGAATTCTCATTAACCAAATGAATTAATGACAATTTACACATGATATACCCTGTATAACTCAACTAATGCGCACTGGAGGAGAATCCAATGCCCCATAGTGGTGGTCTAGAGTGATCTGGAAATACACCAATAGTTATGGGAGTAAACTGCCACCTAGCTAAGTTAACTAGTCTCTCAGTCTTCAGTTAACTGAATGAAACATAGTGAAGTGAGAAGGAGATCATGGAATCATGAGTAATGCGCTAGTCTGGTGATAATCCCAAGGATAATGCTTATTAGTTGGTGATGATCCCAATGTTGCATGGTGACTGATCAAACTGAAGTGTGAATTGAAGAGAATATTCTCCCTAAACTATAGGAGACTGAATAATGACTAATAAACATAGGGAAAAGATTAGGAAAAAGAAATCCTAAGTGTGTGTGAAGTATCTCCAACACCCCCCCTGAACATCACTATGGTGAAAATAAAGAATGGGTCCTGACAACGAAGCCATGTTAGGTACCCAAATACAAAAGATACACTGAAATAAAAGAGAAAAGAGGGAAAAATTCATGGGAAACCCCACCCCTCAAAGTACAATGTACGTAAAATAGAAGAACCAACAATTGCTAGGGAAATGTGTCCTTCACTCCAAGACGACTGCGCAGAGAATGGAACTTCTGCTTAGTGAAGGTCTTGGTGAAGATGTCCGTAGTTTGTTCTGTTGAAGCACATAATTGCAGGTTGATGATCCCCTCATGTACTAAGTCCTATATGTAGTGCATGTGGATCTCAATGTGCTTTGTCCGCTGCCTTTGAACTGGATCTCTACAAAACTTCAGTGTGTTCTAGTTGTCACACCAGATGAGGATCGACCGATGAAACTAATGGTGCCCTGTATGTGTCGAAGGATATGCTTTGCAACCTTCCAATGTAGCTCATGTGGATCCTGCATGAACTTGAAGACTGCTCCAACTACATAGGAGAGGTGTGGTCTAGAGTGTGTGAGATACAACAAGCTCCCCACTAGTTTTCTCTACAGTGTGCTATCCACTAGTGGATTGTCCCCGCCATCCTCAAGTCTGACTCCTGATAAGAAAATAGTCAGGGAAGACTTACAGTTTGTCATGTGAAATCTCTTAAGAAGATCTCGTGCATACTTGGCCTGAGACAGTTTGATTCCTGATGCATCTTGACTGATCTCGAGTCCAAGGAAGAAATGTAGCGGACCCATGTCCGTCATCAAGAACTTGTCATGCAGAATCCTTTTGAATGCAACAATCGTTGAAGTCAAGCAACCGGTAATCAACAAATCATCAACATACATAACTAGGAGTAGAAGTGAATCAGTCATCTTGAGCATGTAAACATTCGGGCCTAACTTACAACGTACAAAGTTCTGTGATAATAGGTAGGAGCCCATCTTGGCATACCATGCCCTCGAGGCCTACTTGAGGCCATAAAGAGACTTCTTCAGTCAACAGACCAAAGATGAATCCTGCAAAAATCCCTGGGATTTCTCCATATATATCTCCTCAGAGAGATCGTCGCGAATAAATGCAATCTTCACGTCCATCTGATGGACTTCCCATCCCTTGGTTGTCGCAATGGCAAGTACCAAACGTATGGAATCCATCTTTGCTACTGGAGCGAAGGTCTCATCATAGTCAATGCCATGCACCTGCTGAAAGCCTTTGGCAACTAGCCTAGATTTGTATCTGCTAACCTGTCCATCCACTATGCTCTTGGTCCTGTAGACCCATCTGCACCTGACAAGTTTCCTTCCTGAAGGAAGGGGAACCAGATCCCAAGTCTGGTTCTTGAGGAGGGAGTTGTACTCCTCTTGCATGGTGGATTCCCAAAAGGGATTTCCAGCAGCCTCGTTGTATGACTATGGATCTGAAGACTGAACCAAGAAAAGATGTCTAGGTGGCATCGATTCAGTGGCAGTGAGTGCAAGAGGAGGCTCCTCGAAATCAGATCAAGTCCTCCTAGTATTAGTTGGATCCCCGACAAGATCTCTTGCTTCCTGAAGAGTAGTCTTGGCCCACTTGGGCCTCTGATCTAGCTCTGCATCTGCATCTGCATGCATTGACTCTGCGTCTGACTGTACGAACTCTGTATCTGGTTCATCTGAATCCTCTGAATCAAAACTCTCATCCGAAGAAGAGTCAACATGTGCATCCTCGTCATCTCTGACAGGTGGAAGAACAAAAGTGTCTGCATGCGACTGCTGAGGTACATGCAAGACACTTTCCTGGAATTGGACACTTCGCTCAATGATGAGTCGGTCCAAGGAAATATCAATGAGTTTGTATCCCTTCACACTGTCAGGGTATCCAACAAAGATACACTCTGTGCTCTGTGGATCAAGTGCCTTCCTCTTCTTAGAGGGAATCCTGGCCCATGCACGTGAACCAAAAATACAGAAGTGGGTCACTTTCAGTTCGAGGCCACTCCAAGCCTCATAGAGGGTCTTATCCTTGAAAGATAATGCTTCTATCTATTTTGGATGTAGGTTGCACAATTTAGTGCTTCGGCCCATAATCTCTGTGGAAGTGACTTTGCATGTAGCATGCAAGATGCCATCTCTTTTAGAGATCTATTTTTCCGCTCAACAACTCTTTTTTGCTGTGGAGTATAAGGAATTGTGTGCTGCAAATGAATCTTGGCCTCATGACAAAGATTTTGTATCTCATGGTTGACATACTCTCCCTTGTTATCTATTCATAGGAATTTGATTTTCTTTCCTCACTATGTCTCAACAAGGGATTTGAAATCTTTGAGGTGTTGAAAGACCTCTGATTTTTGCCTGAGAAAGAAAATCCATGTGAAGCGTGAGAAATCGTCAACAAAAATGAGCACATACTTTGGTTTACTATTTGATGGATGTAGAAAAGGGCCCATGAGGTCACTATGGATCATATCTAAAGGAGAGGAAGCCTTCTGAGTCTTTCCTTTGTCGAATTTCTATTGAGGGTGTTTTCCAAGAACACATCCCTCACAAATTCCTTTGGAGAAGTGGATGTCAGGTAAACCATCAACCATTCACTGCTTGCTAAGCTGTTGCATATATCTGAAATTTAAATTCATGAACCTTTAGTGCCATATCCTACTACTTTCATCAGCATGGGTAAGCAGTAATGCAAAATCTGGTTCAATAAATTCAGAAAACGTGTAGAGTCTAGATTGATGATTTACCTCACTTGTAGCAACCCTGGAATTGGTTTGCATGTCATAAATATCCACTGCATCAGCTGTGAATATGATTCTCTTTCCAATGCAAGAGTGTTTCATCTGATACATGGAGAGAATATTGACAGAAAGTTTGGGAACATGTAGCACATTCTCAAAGCTTCCGTTTGTTAGTTCAACTCTTCCTTTTCCGGTGACCTCGACTGAAGAGTTGTCCCCTATCAAAATAGGAGGAACTTTGCATGCATCCAATGAAGAATAGACTTCTTTTGTGGCTTCCATGTGGTGTGATGCACCTGAATCTACGATCCAAGCATCAGGAGAGCATTTGATGGCAATCAAAGCATGGCTAGAATTTCCTTTCTTGGGATTCTGATCTTCTGGCTTCTTCTTCTTGGAACCCTCGGGGATGCGATCTCCAAGGTTGTTTTACTGAAGTATTTGAGGCATTTGATTTATTTGTTTATGAATACATGCGGATTATGGATGGAATCCTTTATGGCAGTAAGTGCATTTCTCCCCTTTTCACCATTGGATCCGGAGGCATCGTTGAAGGGTTTTGAGTACCCTTCCTTATTTGTATTTTCTTGTGATTTCCTTTTGTATTTTTCTTTATATTTCTAATATTGATGACCGCTACCATCTTTCACAGTAAGTGCATGCGCCTTCGGGCCTTTGATTTTTCCCATATTGATGAGCTTGTTTTGCTCTTATGTCAAAGACTCAATAAAGGCCTCAAGAGAGGCCATTGTCCAGGTGGCTCTAGAGGTGAGCCTAGCTGAATTAAATGTAGATACAAACATTGAGTATTCCAGACCAAGATTGGAGATAATGGTAAGAACCATTTATTTCTCCTCCTTAGATTTATCAATGCCACAGGCCTTGAGTTGCAACAACAAATCCTTATATTTGGTAAATAAATCTTGGAGATTGTCGAAGGTTTTTAGATCCAAAGTGAGCAATTCCACCTCGAGCATGTGTCCCCTCATCTCGTCATGTTTGCAAAAAATCCCTTCCATGGTGGTCCAGGCTTCATTGGGGGTTTTACAAGAGGATATGTGAAAGAGGAGTTCATGAGAAATGAGACTGCAAATAGTTCCAAACGCTTCATCCATTTGATTTAGATACTTGGATTTTTCTATGGCTAATGTTGGTTTCGTTTCTGTGTTCATGGTTAACCTGTATAATCCTCTACCTCTAAGATGCATTATCATCTTCTCCTTCCATGCAAAGAAATTGTATGGTGTAAGAATGAATTCTTTTGGAAATTCCATTTTTTTGTTGTCTTCAATCTTAGGTACCTACAAAAATAATTTGGTGTGTCTTTTCCCTAACAGTCTGTCGGCTCTCATACCATGTAAATGTGTTGAACCTGCACATCATTTATATAGCTAGCAAATGACATACACAATTTGCAGAGAAAATATGAGAAAAGAGAAGCAAGAGAGAAAGAATGGAAGAATCCTCATTAACCAAATGAATGAATGATAATTTACACATGATATACTCTATATAAATCAACTAATGCACAGTGGAGGAGAAGAAAATCCACCATAGTGGTGGGCTAGAGTGATCTGGACACACACCAACAATTATGAGAGTAAACTGCCACCTAGTCTAGTCTCTTGGGCAGTTACGGAAGTGAACTGCCACCTAGTCTGAGTTAACTAGTCTCTCAGTCTTCAGTTAACTGACTGAAACATAGTGAAGTGAGGAGGATATCAGGGAATCATGAGTAATTTTCTAGTCTGGTGATAATCCCAAGGACAATGCGCATTATTTGGTGACGATCCTAATGTTGCATGGTGATGATCAAAATGTGGCATCTAGACTCCACTCAATTGATCAAACTGAAGTGTGAACTGAAGAGAATATTCTCCTAGAGGAATATTCTCCCTAAACTATAGGAGACTTAATAATGACTAATAAACATAAGTAAAACCTTAGGAAAAAAAATCATAGGTGTGTGTGAAGTATCTCTAGCAATGACCCATTGGCCAATCATAGAAACACATAAGATGGCATCGACAATGGAAGACATTCATGCATGGACTTCACAAGCAAAAGGAAACATTCAACAATAGCCAACTATGGTAAGATTTGAAATGATACCACTTGTCCCTTTCTTAACGATTTTTTCGTAGGTCAAAAAAGAACTACCACCCAAGCTCATAGTCGATGTCCTAGATGACAAGGAACCCAATCCTTCGATCGATATGACTACCATTGAGATGGATCCTTGGGACACAGTTGAGGGTTAGGAGATATAGGGTGGGAAAGAGGATGGTCATGACCAAGAGAAATGAACTCAAGAAATCTCAAGCAATCAAGCTTGACCCATTCCTACATCCATTGGTGGAGATGATAGAGACCCAAAGGAAAACATGCAACAAGATAAAGACCCAATTGGTGTGCCTAACCAACAAAAATAACAATAAAAAAGGAAGAAGAAAAATATGAGTAGATTCCTCCAAAACAAGGGTAGACTTCAAATTAGTTGCCCCTATTCCATCACAACAAATGGACAACCCATCTAGGGATGCAATTATTCATTTGGATCATACAATATCCTTATAGATGATTACTCGAATCACCTAGATTAATTGAGAATATCAAATGGAATTGACACAATCCTTCTAACAAAGTTTTGATATTGTACAGTGCATCACTCTAGATGTATAGAAAAAGGTCAAGAATGTTATCATTTTCCTCAGTGAAATAATAAATCAAGAGTACACTGAGGTGCATAGTCACGTGGATCTGTTAGCACTCAATGAGCAATCCTTGGCCTGAATGGACCCAATGACACCACTCCATTCATAGGTGTCATGGCCACCAGACGTCGGGCATGTCCCCACTCAAGACTTGAGTCGACATCACTACATTTTTGGGAATGAATTTGGCCACTGCCTTCTCTAGGATAAAAGAGACACCAACTAGCTCCACACAGAAAACATGCAATTGCAGGTGCAACTAGATGACACAAAGCATAAGTGTGATGCATTGCATCATGACAAAGAGACAACGACAGATGAAATCACTTTAACGACTTGATTCCTACACATGTCACCAACACTAATCAAAAGCTCTAGATATCTTAGAACTTGCACCTAAAGACCCCTTATCGGGGATGGTATATAAGGTACAATTGGTTGTAACACATATCAAAGAAAGTAAGTAGGAATTACAAGAATGACTGGTAGTGGAGAATTCAAGTCTCGAGGTCAAGGCCTTGTAATTGATGAGCTTTATTAACCCTATTGTTGGACCTCAGAAATAACACATTTTACGATGTCATTTAGTCATTTTTCATTCACTTTACCCCTTCTTCATCATTCACTTTATCATTCATATTTCCACATTTGACCATTTCTACCTTATATGAGCTTCACATGCATACTTACACTAAAGTGGTTGATTTCCCATGTTTTGATGATTACTTAGGGAAGATATTGTTATTTCCTAACTTACTTGTGCAATTTTGTCGCTATTGGCAATTCAACAATTGATTGGCAGTTCTAGTAGCCAGACTTTCCATGTCATTTATGAATAGATGAAGAGGAATATTGAAAATATAAAATATGGGTTTTGTGTAGAATAGGGTCATTTAGTTGACTTGAGAGGAAAATTTGCATAAAGTGAAAAAAAATGGGCGTATAGTTGAGATTTGCAAAACTGGTCTAACTAGCCTGCAATTATGTATCTAAGTGGTTTGACCAAGTGGCGACCCATACCCATGAATTTGGGCACATACATCTCATGGGATATGTTGTTATTATCTTATTCAAACTATCCTAGATCAAATCCAAGATTTGGAGGAGGATAGGTCCACATGTTTAGGATCTAAGATTTGTTGGTTGTAGATCCACTTGTTTAGGATCTGATATGATCTTGTTGTAACTCCTTTTCCTTTTGTGAAGGAGAAGGTATATGTATAAATATGAGAGGATATCATTTAGTTCATAGTTCAATAGTGAAAGAGTTAGAAAGCATAGAGTTTCGTATTGAAGAGAAGGATCATTGTAATCATTTTGATGTTGGAATAAAGAACTTGTTGTTGTATATCAATAGTTCTCTACTCTAGTACTTCTTGGCAGTATATGCCAAAAGAGTCAGGCCCCCCTCTCTCTGGTATATGCTGCCCAAATAGTTTCCTTTTGTTGTGTGATATTATTTCATTAGTTTTTTTATTTCAATTATCACTCATTCCTTTATACTCTTTCATTTATGCAAGTATGGTTTCCCTACAGAATTAGGCATTGAAGGTTGAGTTTCTTTAGTAATCACAAAACCAATTGATGCTCTTGCTTGTCAACCAAAGGAATGTGGTTAAAAGTTGGAATATAATTCCATTGACCTCATTTGAATTCTGTAGACTTTCATTTTTGCAATTCCATTTCTGCAAGTGTGATCAACCAAGTGTGGTGTGCATCAATTCATGTCTTTGTGTAATTTTCATTTCCAGTTTGATCAAGCTACATGAACTAGTCAAGCCATGAAGTAGCTAACTTATCATTGTAATAGAGAACTTGTATCCTTGACTCTGATTCTTGGACATGTCTTGTCAAGCAAAGCATTTTTTATTCAACTTGCTTTGCTTAGAATTAGTTTCCTACTCCTGCATATATTTTGTCAGCATCTCACAAGTCTATAGACACTGGATTGATGAATTTAATGTAATGAAATTCTGGCAATATAATTTACTGACACCTATCATCTAGTTAGAAGAAGAGGTAAAAGAGAATTAAAGGTTGTGACTGGGAACTCTAGGGAAATTCGCACTGCCACTCAAAACTGGATGCAAATTGTATGGCAATAGGAGAAGCCATTATAGGAAGTAAGCAAAAGATGGTATAGATCAAACTGAGTTAGATCTACTAATGGGTTTGGCCTAGAAAGAAGTAAAAATATAGGAAATTCAGAAAGCAAATGAAGAATTGGATATATTGTTTATTTTTTCTTGGGGAGCGCAACATAGTTGAGTCAACTAAAGCCACTAGTGATGGAGCGATACAATGCACCACAAAGGCTCATCGATATTGCCAAGGGTGAATGGAATATGATACAACAACATCAACTAAAAGAACTTGAAAATGACAAAGTGCAACCAAACCTGGTCGACATGTCAGTTTTGGAAGGGAAATGGATAAAGGAGTTGGACACTTTCCTCTATTTAAAACAACATGTTTGGAGCAAATCCTTGATTTGGGCCCTTCATTTGGGGAAATAAGATGGATTTGACTTGAGGACAAGTCAATAAGTGTGGTTGGGGCTTGTTGGGCCCTTCATTTTTTATGGAAGACACAGTGGTGCCAACACAATAGACAAGGAGATATGAAGTTGTGCCAGCTGGACTTAAGACCAATGCGGAATTCCAGTTGATCGAGAAGTAGAGCGGTGGAACACTAAATACACTTGGTTGAAGCCCAAGAAGTTATGAACTAGTTGATAAAGGAGGAATTGGAAGTAGGCCAACAACTTCTAAGTTTTGCATGTATCTTCCCATCTTCGGTCAAATGTGGTATAAATGTAAAGGCCTTGGCCTATTAATGGGTTGGATAGTAGAGGAATAGAGGTTGGATGCATTACATGTTAGATATTGGCTCTAAAATTATTCTATAATGTTGTCGCGCCTTGGTCATTCATTAGAGGTTATGTCATTATGCATTGGATTGTAATACAAATGACTAAATGAGGCCCCTCTCTCAAATTCTGATTTATTTTTTAATGTATGGTGATGATGTCTTGTATTTATTTTGTTTTTTATTGTATACAATGATGGTTCTTTAATTGCATAAGTTATTGTGTCTGCATGTTTAGATGAGAGATGATTCAAATGATAGTGGTCAAGACTTAGCTCTTTATTTGGGGGTTGTGATATGAGGGTCATATGTTTGTAGTATTGATTGTTTGTCGCATTAGCCATACTGATTAAATCCCTGCACACCTATTTATGTTTCAGATATAGCATTTCGGGTGAGAGCTTCCCCATTAAGGCGATTAAAAATGGTAACACCTAAACTATAAAAGACCCCTTGTTGAACACCGATATAAACCTCGATCTCAAATTAAGTCAACACATTCATTACAAGGAAATTAATCCTCAAATCAATCCAAAATTCCTAAAAAATTAAACATATAATCTTACTAAAAGTGAGGTAGAGAATGAAATTTAAGTTTTTTAATCTCATACTTGTTCATATCACACCCCATTTTCAAAACAACAAAAAAAAGATAAGATAAAAAAGTAGGATATCATGGTGTAATTAATAGTATGTGGTTTTTTCTTTAAATTTATGATTATGATTAATTTATTTTAAATAAGAATGAATATATCACTTTATATTCATTCTTATTTAAATCGATGCGGAGAGGATCCTTTGTCCCACAAACAAGAGGGTCTCATACACCAATTTGATGTGTGACTTGGCCATGACCTTAAAAATAAATTATTATTATTATTATTAAAAATAAACATAAAAACAAATAATAACAAAATCTTATATTCATCAATCCAATAACCTTTATTAAATTTCCTCTTATTGAATAAAAAAAAAAATGTACACTTAAATAAGTTTCAAATGATTTTATTTATACTTATTATCCATTAAAAAGTTTATATTTGTTTCCATGCATTTACTCATTTCACATACATTACTTTATGTATGAAATGCAATGTTTCTCTACATGAAAAGGAACATCTTTTAATTGTATATCGATTTGATTTTGGGTTAAGATTGGTTTTATATATTTATAATGTTGGTTGAGTTGTTGTTTAGTGGCAATGAGTGGATATTTACTTTGGTCTGGAGGTCTCAGTTACTTTGGCCCTCTGCATGCTTGTAGGTCATCTATCCTATAGACATCTCTGTAGATATGATCTTGCAGACTGGGTGAGATCTTTCTAGAGCCCTCTGCTGGGATATGCCCCAGAGATCTTCTATCTCCCGAGAGGTTGGTAAAACTTCTGTTTCAAATATATAGAAGATACCACACTTATCCTAGAGTGATAGTGGGTGATCGACAGATTCAGTCTCATGCTAAAACGCTGGAGAGTCGGCTTTGAACCCTCACAAGACTACTTCAGATATCGACACCTCTGGGTTCTACTTCCTGGACTGCCTCTACACCTATGGAATGAAAAATCCCTTGAGGCCATTGGGAACACTTTGGGATGTTTCATCAGTGTAGACAAAGAGGCCATTGCTTCCCCTATCAAAAAGGTAGCAAAGGTTCTAGTGGAACTGGACATTTAGGAGGGACTGTTGGAATCCATCGACATCGAATGGAGAGGACATCACACTTGCCAAAAACTTGAGTACCTTGGCATTCCCTTTATATGCACACTATGCAGACTAACTGGTCATCTTAGGAAACATCGCACATGCTTCATGGAAGAAGATCAATATAAAGACTCTATGTTGGAAATATCCACCTACATAGACTCTCCGGAGATGAATACTCTTTCCAACTATCCTGATCCTTTAGAGGTAGAAGATTCAGAAGTATCGGACTCCATCACAGATAAACTTAAAAACATCTTCCCAACTCTATTCTCAACTCTGACTAGCTGGGACAAAGATCTACTGGACACCCCATGTCACCACA
>JASDQU010102459.1:204565-232857 GCA_032191745.1 Picea mariana
AACTGAGCCCTCTCGAGCATCTTCCATTTCCGAGCCTCCACTAGTCCCCGACAACCCCACCTCCCTCGAAAAATTCCGACACTACCTCAATACCCCTCCACCCTCCGCCTTAACTACTAGGACCTTGAACCCGACTCCACCTTAACTTACATCTGTGGATGAAACCTGCAACCTTCCACCTTGTGACTCCGATATAGGTATCAACTCCCTAGGAGGTGTCCTACTCACACTCCTCCCATCTTACAGAGAAGTCTTATCTCCCACCCCCCTCCCCATCTACAAAGGCAATGACACCTTCAGACCTCTGGCCTCAGGCGAGGCTCGGGACCACCCTATGGCCCCAAAATTTGTCTTGGATAATGATTTTACCTGGTCAAAGGGATAAGGCCTTGTGCACTCACTGATCAAAACCCGAAGTGCACGTATAAAAGATGGTTCTTCACACTCTGACAATGGGGCACTTAGAGGCATTAAAGCCCTATCCAAAGCCAAACCATGATCCTTCTCAAACTTAATATAAGAGGGGTTGGGGTGTCCTTGAAAATTTCCTCATTCAAGAGACTTCTCTCTAAGACTTCACCAAACATCATCTTCCTACAGGAAACCATGGCGACTGGCCAAAAAGCAAGATCCTTCTTGAATCAGTTCCACCCGAATTGGCTCACCAGCTCAGCAGATTCCATTGGCACCTCCGGTGGCCTCGCTATCTCTTGGGATCCCTCTCTTTTTGATCTCACCCCACATATTTTTAGTGGTGGTATCCTTCTCATTGGTACCTGTCTCCGGAATACCAAATCAATCTCCCTCCTCAACGTTTATGGACCTTGCACTGAGCGCATATTTTTTGGGATAAGGTAGAAAACCAAGGCCTCCTCGACCTTGTTAACCTCATCATTGTAGGTGACCTGAATCTTACCACTAGCATGGGTGAAGTCTGGGGATCCTCAGCATCCACGGATCCACTGGCTTCCTTCTTCAATAACCTCTTCCAAGCACATGCCCTGGTAGACATTTCTTTAACTGCTATCGTCCTGACTTGGCATAACGACCGTGTAGGCTCAACTGCTATCCAAAAAAGACTTGACATAGCACTTGTCTTGGAAACCCTGGGTACTCTAGATGGGAAGATCCTCTCCTGGGTGGAATACCCTTTCATTTTTTACCACGCTCATGTCCTCCTTCAACTTGAGACCACGCTCTCGCCGACTACTAGCCCTTTCAAGTTAAATTACAGCTGGCTCAAAGAGGATACATTCATAGACATCGTCAAGGAAGTCTAGACATACCCATTCTATAATACATATTCTGAACGAGAACATTGCTTGGCCCGAAAGATAAAATTTCTCAAAGGCCGCATCAAACTGTGGGCCCACAATCATAGGATACACAATCAAGTGAGGTTGACTGATATAGAACTCATGATTTAGAACCTTCTCCTGGAGGATACACCTTTCGAAGGATTACATGAGAAAACTCTCTCTACAACAACTGGAATCAGAGAGAAACAAACTTCTCCTAGTGGATGAAGCTCGGTGGCCTCAACACAACAGAGTGACTTGGATCAAAGGCAACGACCTCAATACGAATTTTTTCCTCCAGTTTGCTAGCTCCCGATAGAACAAGAAGCACATCTAGGAATTACAAGATGACTCGGGCACCACTCACAGAGGATAGCGAGCTCTTAAATTGGCGGCCACAACTCATTATATAAATCTTAATGCAGTGCATATGCATTAACATTTACAGGATTCGGTCTTTGTTGCAAATGTCTTCCCCCGTTTTGTTACAGCTGGAGATTCTAACTCACTAGACAGTCCATGCACGCTCCAGGAGGTTCATATGGATTTAATTTCCTTCAACAAAGACAGAAGTCCAAGCCCAGACGGCTGGACTGTTGAATTCTTCATTCACTTTTTTGAATTGGTTGGATCTGACCTTCTAGAGCTTGTTGAAGACTCTAGACTCAGTGGCAGAATCATAGGCACCCTCAATTCGACTTTCTTAACTCTCATCCCAAAAGAGAACAACCCTTACACCATTGGGGACTTCAGACCGATTTCCTTATGCAACCTTTGCTACAAACTGATAACTAAAATTATTGCTAACCGAATAAGGCCTATCCTCTCGAGAGCTCCCTTTGGAGAACAACTCGGGTTTTTAAAAGGAAGACAAATCTTATACGCCATAGGCACAACGCATGAGTGTCTTCACAACATCAAGGTGAAAAAATCAAAGGCTCTAATTCTAAAGTTAGACTTGAAAAAATCATTTGATTGTATTGATTGAGATTTTCTCAGATTAATCCTTACCAAATCAGGCTTCAGTCTTACCTCCATCAAGTGGATCATGTGTGGAGTGACAACAACAAAATTTTCAGTCTTAGTGAATGGCAAACCCTCCTCTTTTTTCCGCAGCGGTAGAGGCTTGAGGCAGGTCTGCCCACTCTCATCTCTTCTTTTCATTTTGGCCATGGAAGGCCTCTCACTGCTCCTTAAAAAAAGTCAATCTGAAGGGAAGATCACTAGGATTAAAGTCTCCAGAGTTATCATAATCTTGCACCTTCTGTTTGTTGACGATGTGCTCATCATGACAAATGGATCTATACTAGAATGAATAGAGATCATTAATCTGTTGAATACCTTTTGCAGTGCCTTTGGCCTCACGATCAATTGGGACAAATCAACTTTCCACCATGCAAACCTCCAGGACCAAGCACTTTCCCTGTTGAAAGCTCTTCTTCCCCACAAATTCTTACACCTCTCCGAAGGGTTCAAGTACCTCAGCTATCTCATAAAAGTTGACTCTCTCAAATCCACAGATTGGAACTGGCTCATTGCTAAAGTCGAGAAAAGAATTGGCCACTGGTCTAATCCCTGGCTCACCTTAGGAGTCCGCTACACCCTGCTAAAAGGATTTTTGGAGGGCCAACCTGTTTACTGGATGGTGCTAGCATCCATTCCCACCTCTGTGCTAGACAAGCTCAGGAAGTTGTCCTTCAATTTTCTCTAGTCGGGATGCTCAACCCACAATTGCCAACACCTGTGCAGTTGGGAAGCCCTTGCTAAACCAAAAAGGAAAGGAGGTTGGGGGATCCAGAACCTCCTACACTCTACCCAATCTTTGGTGACCAACACCCTTTGGCGTGATATAACCCACACAGGGATTTGGCACTATGTTTTAAAATATAAATACATGCCTTATCCTACTTTGGATTCTTGACTCAGATCAACTGCAACCCCTCCAAGATCGGCATCACCATTCTGGAGAAATATCAATAAAATTGTGAGTTGGATTGCTAATTCTTTATGTTGGTATCCGGGCTCGGGGCACTCTATCGTCTTGGGAAAGGAATGTATAACTGATATGGATTTAAACTCTTACCTTTCCCACGATCTGATTTCTGCTTTAAATACAAAACATGTGTTTTATCTCTTCAAAGTAGCCAAAACTCGCCATTCGAGTTTAATTTTTAACACTTGGAAAACAAGTTTGGACTTGAGCTACCAGCTAGCCTTGTGCCTGAGTGGACATATTTCTACCATCACCTTACAAACATAGGCATACAGATCCAAAATTCAGATGACCAACCGATGTGGATGGGGGGCAACCGATCGGGCTATCTGATAGCACATAATGTATACACAAAAATCTCAAATTGCTATTGGCCCAACGCTATAGGTGGCTGGAGACACTGACTATGGTCTTGGAACTTACCTCTCAAGGTAAAAATCTTTATATGGATTTTCCTTGCTAACAATATTAATACCTAGGACGTACTCCAGAAAAAAGGATAGACCGGCCCGAATGTTTGTCATCTCTGCAATCTTGAAGAGGAAACTTCGCAACATATCTTCATCCACTGTTCTTTCACCAGATTGGTCTGATCCAACATCACAACAACCCTCAACTTAAATTATACCTGGGATGGAACTACATTAGCAGATTGCTTTGAGAAATGGTCCAATCTCGCCTATCACTCTATAAATCTTCCACCTATGGTCTGTTGGTTTATTTGGACTGACAGAAACAATTTCATCTTTGATAATAGACCTCCCTCAGCCACCTTTGTAGCTTATAAATCGCTTGGAATACACCATACCTGGACTGCTATCCACCCAAGAGCTATGCGGAAAGCTACCATGTAGAAGACCCCCATCCCGAAGAAGACTTCCACAGGCTGGTTCGATGGAGCTTCTCAATCAAACGGTATGCATAGTGGCGCAGGAGGAGTGCTACATATCTCCACAAATACTCATTGCAAATGGACATTTAATTGTGGACGGGGTTCCAACACCAGGGCATAATTGTTGGGCGCCTGGGCCTCTCCTCTCCTAGCCTCTAGACTAAATCTAGATTCTCTTCTTCTGTACGGGGAATCCTGCATCATCATAGAGTGGCTCAACAATAAAAACAATCTACAGGTCACGTCCCTCTTCGACTGGAAGGAAAGGATCTGACAAATACAATCATCCTTCACCATGTTAAATTTCAAACATACTTATTGAGACAACAATAAAGAAGCGAATTTACTATCCAAGGCTGCGCTCAAGAAGAAAGTTGGATCCATTTCCTATAATCTCTGGGTGGATGGGCACGAGGCCCCCCCACTTGCTCTAATTCATTTTTAGGACACTCGACTACTAATTTTTTTATAAAGAACTATCCAGTCTCCATATCTATCCCCCAACAGTGCACAACACAGTTTTATTTTCAGCGCCGACTGTTCCAATACTCATCTATCTTGGCAAAACAGATCTAGTTTTTATTTAAAGAGTTGCATGGATTGTACTTCCCTTTTTCTCGGTCATTTATGTTTTACTTATGTTGTGTATTTTTCTCGAGCAGAGAACAAATTTATATCTCTAATATAAATTGTGAAATATTTTCCGTGGAAAAAAAAAATGAGCGGATATTTATCACAATTAAATTTAATGTTCCATACATTATTTAATAAAAGGTTGTATTTGGGATTTACCATTAAAGATTTGACTTTTTTTCATTAACAAAGCAAATTAAAAAAATAAAAATAAATTGTAAATAAAAAAATAAAAATTGTAAACAAATTAAAAAAAAAATTGCATTTGAGATTTTTAGAAACCAACCAATGACAAAGGTTTGATTTTCTTTCATTAACAAAACAAATTAAATAACCTGTGTATATTAAGTATTTCTATTCTTATAAAGGTTCAAATATGAAATCTTTCATTAACAAAAAAAAATCCCAAACCAACAAATGACAAAGGTTTGACTTTCTTATGAATGGGAAAGCTCCTCGAGCCTTTCGTTGATTAATGACAATCTGTATGGGTGTTGCATGATGAACTATTAGTAGTAAAGCTTACATATTGCATATTTAAAAGTGCAAAGGTGGCAGGTACGACAAAGAGCAATTAAGGATTGGAGGTTTTGTGAACGTGCCAAGCCGACGACGTGCGAACGACATTTCATGATTTTGAAATCAACACTCGGTAGGGATAATATAACCCTCCGCAAATCTTGCTTTAATGCGTATTAATAGGAGATCTCCTCATGCCTTTCGCCCATCAATGACAATCTATATGGTTCCACGATGAGCTGTTAGAATTAAATGTTACTAATTGCATATTTAGAAACAAGATATATATATATATATATATATATATATATATATATATATCATTTTTTTATTATAGACAAATGCGAAGGTGACGGGGAATACCAAGGAACGAATGGCAAGGTCTGAAAAGCGGTAAGACGTGATTCAAAATAGGGGTATGGGGGATACTCAGGAGAGGCGAGTGTCCGACGGTCAAATTTTGTGTCAGAATTTTTGACTGCAAAACGTGTAAAACAGAAGAGAGCATGATGGGGCAGTTCAAGGGTCGGTTTGTATATTTGCGGAATTCCGGGAAATTGGCTAAGTATGGAATAGGGAGACGGTCGGTCAGACTCATTTTCGAAATCGAGGATTGAATATTTCGTGAACGAACCAACGTGACGACGTGCAAATGACATTCCATGATGTTTGAAATTAGCACTCAGAAGGGATAATATAACCATCTGGAAATTTTGGTTTTATGCATGTTAATGGGAGATCTCCTCAAATCCTAGTTTAGCATTAATGCTTGCTAATTGCATACTTAGAAATAAGATCTTATATATAATTTCTAATTTCTATTTGAAAAAGGGCGCAAGCACATGAAACGACGATTAGGAATTGGATATTTCTTTAACCCGCCAACCCGATGTTCCATGAAAGAAATTCGAAGAAATGGCGAAGTATGAAAAGCGAACGGACGAGCTTCAAAATGGGGTGACAATAGTTCCACACTAATCGTGAGGACCCGATGGTCAAATTGTATGTCTCGAAAGTTTTCAGTGCAAAATGTGTACCACGGAAGAGGGCATGTTAGGTAGACTATAATACAGAAGATGATATGATGTGAGTACGGTTGTAAATTTGTATATCACAGAAGTCAGGGTACTATTTGCAAACCATGGAACAATAGAAGTGCAATATAGAGCCCGCTAACCGAGTATTTGTGGTCGAAGAAGTCGCTAGGTATGGAATGGGGAAGTGGTCGATAGATGTCGCGTTATAAAAGCACGAGTGCAAACGTGAACCTGCAAGTCCGCCTACCCGCGCAGCTAGACATTTTCGGAAAAACGAATATTTGGTTAAGTATAGAAGACGTAAAAGAAGGGATAATATATTCACATATGTAATAGATATCCCATTTCCCGACAAGATCTTTTTTGCATGTTTCTAGAGAAGTTATATACTTATTGCATATACTTGGAAAGAAGTGTGAAGGTGGCGAGCACATAAAACAACGACTAGGAATTGGAAATTGTCTACGATCTGTGAAAGAGATTGCAAGAAATGGATTTGGAAAGTGGTTGGACGGGTTTCAAAATAGGCTGACAAAGGTTCCTGAGGAAACATGAGGCCCCGACAGTCAAATTGTATTGATCGGAACTTTTGAGTGCATACTGTGTAACACGGAAGAGGGGTTGATGTAGGAATTTGGAAGACGGGATCCAAGATAGGCTGGCAAGGGTTCCCCAGGAGACATGAGGGCCCGACGGTCAAATTGTATTGATCGGAAGTTTTGAGTGCATACTGTGTAACAAAGAAGAGGGGATGATGTAGGAGTCTTGAACTCATAAGTCCGCCAGCCCGCGCAGCTAGAGATTTTCGAAAAAATGACTAAGTGATGAGAAAAATAAAGTATAGGGAAAAGAGAAACGAGAATTTGGTTAAGTATAGAAGACGGAAAAGAAGGGATAATATATTCACATCTGTAATAGATATTCCATTTCCTGGCAAGATCTGTTCTGCATGTTTCTGAAGAAGTTATATACTTATTGCATATACTTGGAAAGAAGTGCAAAGGTGGCGGGCACAAAAAACAACGACTAGGAATTGGAAATTGTCTGAACCCGCCAACTTGACAATCCACGAAAGAGATTGCAAGAAATGGTCATGGAAAGTGGTCGGACGAGGATCAAAATAGGTTGACAAGGGTTCCAGAGGAGACATGAGGGCCCGACGGTTAAATTGTATTGATCAGAACTTTTGAGTGCATACTGTGTAACATGGAAGAGGGATGATGTAGGAGTCCGAAAGTCAATTTGTATATCTTGGAAGCGGGGGGGGGACTGTTTGCAGGTCAAGGAACATTGTAAGTGCAGTCCGCATGTCTGGGAATCCGCAAGCAAAAAAAGTAGGGTAAGTATGGAATTGGAGGCGTGAAAGAGATTCCAAGAAATGGCGAAATATGGAAAGCTGATGCAGGGGCTTCAAAACGGGGTGACAATATCTCCCCAGGAGACATGAGGACCCGAAGGTCAAATTGCAAGTCTCAGAAATTTCATGTGCAAACTATGTATCACGGAAGAGGGTATGATGTGTGAGTGCGGCAACAAATTTGTATATTGTGGAGGTCTGGGTGCTGTTTGCAGGCCACAAAACAATGGAAGTGAAATATAGAGCCCACCTGCCCGGGAATTCGCAATCTGAAAAGTGCCTAGGCATCAAATGGCTAGTGGTTGGTCGGAGTCGCATTTTCAGAAAAAATGACCAAGTAACAAGAAAGAGAGAGTAGAGGGGAGAAAGAAATGGCAATTTGGTCAAGTATAGAAGAGGGAAAAGAAGGTCCAATATATTCAAATCTGTAATAGATATTCCATTTCCTGGCAAGATCTTTTCTGTATGTTGCTGGAGAAGTTGTATACATATTGCATATACTTGGAAAGAAATTTGAAGGTAGCGGGCATAAGAAACAACAACTAGAAATTTGAAATTTCCTGAACCCGCGAACTCGACAATCCACCAAAGAGATGTCAAGAAATGGTAAAGTGTGGAAAGCGGTCGGACGGGCTTCAAAACAGGGTGACACGTTCCCGAGGAGTCATAAGGCCCTGACTGTCAAATTATATATATCAGAACATTTTGGTGCAAAATGTGTAACACAGAAGACAAGATGATGTGGGAGTCCAGAAGTAAATATGCATATCACAGAAGCCGGAGTGCTATTTGTAGGTCACAGAATAATGGAAAGTGCAATTTAGACAAAGGGGAAGCGCTCGGTCGAAACGCGTTAATCCACCAACCCGCACAGCAAGACATTTTCAGAAAAAATGACTAAGTAACCAGAAAGAGAAACTACAGGGAATAAAAGAGTGGGAAAATAGAAAGGTGGAGGGCAATTTTCGTAAGCGCGAATTGGTTTCAAACAAGCCCCATTGTTGCAAAACCATCATTTTCTAGTAATTGTCAGTAAATTCTTTGTTGAAGATTAGATTTTATTGCAACTTGTGGGAGTAAGTGTGTTCTTGATACATTCTTCCATGACTATAACATATTAACTTAAGTATTAAAATTCTTGCATTATGGGTTGTTAGCATTAAAGCTTAATAATTGCATGTCTAGAAACGAGAATGACGATCTTGCTGCAACATTGTGATTTGGTATTGTTATGTTCTATCTGCATTACGAATAGAATTGAACGTTGGTTTGAAACTGTCTGAAATTCATATCTTGTTTGCATAAAAGCCTGATGGATCGACACAGTGCATTGTCATATAATTGTTAGACGCTCCATTTTAGAACAAATTACCTAAGCAAATACAATATCAAAGAACTACGAGACTACTGAACCATGACAATGAGAAGAGGTATTAAATCCATAAAAGAATCAACAACCAAGACTCCAAGGCAAATTTTTTAATAGTAAATCCATTAAAAAAAAAAGAACACTGAACATTGTATATCTACCCTTATAAATTGGACTGAGTTCTTTGGGCTAAAACATTGAACATATCTATCATAAACACATGCACAGTGTTAGTGTCAGAAGTCACTCCTGGATTGCAACAGGAGCAGAGCCCAACACCCATCAATTTTATGTCACGATAAGTTTAATGGATGATCAAATGGTTAGAGACCCAAGACATAATCACTCTAGCTTAGGGACCAGGTCTGGTATGTAAAGAACAAAGGAGGTCTTGATCTAACTTCAGTCAGTGGGTTGATTGTAAAATGAGCAGGTGGAAGACTTGGTGAGAGGAGTGAGCAAAACTACCTCAGGCAACAGGCCTTTCAACAGTTTGCGGAAGAAAAACTCTAAATGCAAGATCCTCTTGGTTCAGAGTTTCGGGGAACTGAAGGGGTGACTTGACTGGATCCTCCAATTCCAAGTCATTCAGCATTGAGAAAATCACAAGACCAATTAGAGACAACGCAGCTGTTACAGTGATCCAACCTACATCATCCTATAACATCTACAACTCGACTGGATCCTCCAATTCCAAGCTGTTCTAACACAGTGCAAACAAAGATATGAAAGAAACTGACATTCATAAGGCAAGAAGTCTCAAGAGTCAATGCATAACCAGAATAGACAGTGCTTCGTTAAAGCTTTTACAATTGGGAGCCTTGCTCAACCATCGATCTCCAACAAAATACAAAAACTGAGTACGTATACTCAGAAAAAATCGCCTAATAGAGGCGTGCTCGGGCCTCCAAGGTGTGGCATCCCTTCAGTCAAACTCGGACGGATATCCTTCGTTAAACACCACCTTAACTGTGCATGGCTCTTGCAAGGGGGGTAGCTGAGCCATTAAGTGTCGAGTTAGCGTGTGCAGACTTCTCTGGCTAGTCGAGGACTCGGCATGGCTTCTTTGGAAAAAATCAACACACAGGACCGTCTCGAGCAGACTGCTTGCCAGATCCTCCATACCTTACACTTAATGAGTGAGGAGAGGTTTCAACCACCTCCTCCCACCTTCATTTACTCCCAGCAGGAACCAGGATTGAGACCAAATCGGATTGGCACCTGGAGATCACGACGATCCCTTCTGTGACTAAACTCGACGCTTTTGGCCCCTCTTGCACAACTCTTTCTATTTCCCAAGTGATCACGGGCCGTGACCCTGCGCTTATCCTCAAAGGCGCTTTTGGCGTTTCGGGGTTCGTGGCTAGGAAGGAGCTGATCCTTTCCCTTCAAAGTCGCGATGGGCGAAATGTCGAGATGGCCTAATTGGGCGCCATGTGTCCCTCTTTGATCTGACGGTCCTGAACTCATTCGGTGATATTGTGGGCCCCAGTCCCGAACACCTTCGACACTTCGCGTCTCACGGATGGGAGGGAGCTACTCCTTGTGCTTTGAAGTCGCGATGGGCGAAAAGGCGAAGAGCCTAATCACGCACCACGTGTTCCTCTTGGATGGACGGCTGAGACTGCTCCATGATACTATGGGCCCAGGTCCTGGATCCTCTCGGCACTTCGCGTCTCGGGGATATGAAGGAGATGCTCCTTGTGCTTCGAAGTCACGATGGGAGGAAAGGTGAAGAGCCTAATCGTGCACCACGTGTCCCTGCGGGATGGACAGTTGAGATCGCTTTCGACGCTTCGGGACCCACCTTGCCAAATGATAAACGTTAGCACCCCTTCTCCAGGCCTGTTCCTTTGTGACCAGGCGCCAAAATCATGGGCCCGACTCTGGGTGCTTTCGGCGCTTCAGGGTTCGGGGTTTCGAGATGTGAGATGATGAGGAACCTTTACCCTTCGAACTCTCGAATGCTGATATGCCGACGTGACTAGATCTTGTGCCACGCATCCCTGGATTGGACGACTGAGATGACATCGGCGACTTCACTATGAAAGTCTCGAAAGGCTCACCCGTGGCTCAGATCTTACGCCGCCTGTCTTTCAGATGAACGACCGAGATGGATTTATCATTAAAAGGGGGGCCACCTCCATTCATAGGCTCGTTTGACATGACCTGGCGCTAGGACCGTGGGCTAAGTTCAAAGGTACCTTCAGCATTTCGCATTTCGGCAATTTCAGCTGCAGTAGATGAGAGATCCCTTATCTCTTAAAATGTCGATTCTCGAAATGTCGATTGGCTGCCACCTGCCCCAACTAGATCAGATAACCCAGATTTTGTCTTGAAATATAGGTGTTATCTCTTGCACTATATCTCGGGTAACTTGGTAGCCTCGAAATCCCGATGATCGTCGATCATCTCTATAGATGGATCTCGACCGCTGACAACAAAACTTCGCCCGGTCGCTTGACTTGTAACCTGAAATGAGATTTTTTCGTGCTGCACTTGGGCGCTTCTCATACAACCTGCAGACCTGGGTACTTTTGTGCCCAAGACAAAAGTTGTTGCTAACACACAGGATCTGCAACATGCAGGAGCCATTGAGATGCTCTTCAACATGCATACAAAACTGATTACCATGCTCTTTTTTTTAGGAAATCCTTGCAATCTTCTCCTTGATGGATCATCCTGTGGTAAAATTGATAGTTCTCAGAAGCTTCCCATGAGGAAGAAGATGAAAAACATTCCAGGGAAAATGGAATAGCCCTTAACTGAAAGTTAGGACACACCAAGAAACCGCCTCTCCACAGTTGAAAACTTCAGGGACACAGGTTGCACGTGCAATTCTAGAGGCACAAATTAGTCCATTCTGGGTGGAAGAAGATGACTAGTAGGAATATGTCTTGCACCAGTGGGAGTTATGGTCCTCATTCCCTAAGATGTTGATTATATATTCAGAGAACAAGACAATGGTACCGCAATATAATAGTTTTTTGGCTTGAAATATATCTTTGAGAGAATCAACAGATCATTTCCTTACAGTGAAAGACTTCCGCTCAGAACAGACTAATTTGGACCTCTGGAATTCCTACTTTCGAGCTACAAAGCGACTATTGCGTTCAACGTCGGTTTCTTTTCTGAAACTCCTTCTTTTGGTGTTGTCAGGACCGCCATCGCTAAGCCGGGAAGTACCACCCATTATGGTTGATTTAAATTTGGGCGTAGGATTGGGAACAGTCTCTGCATTGCCATCATCCTTTGTCGTATCATTTTCCATCAGATCATCTTCTTTCGGCTCAAAATCCATCACATCAACCTCTGTGACAGCCATCAACGCAACTGAGCATGTTGTTTGAGCAAGAAGGGTTACCTTGGAATTCCTTGGCTTGAAATATATCTCTTGGTGTACCAAGGGACTATCTCCTTTTTTTCTCCTGGGCGAAGAGAGATGAGTAGTAAGAATATTCCCTGGAATACTGGAACCTCTGGACATCGTGCCCGAAGGTGTTTACTGTATCTGGACAAAACTGCTACCATAAGTTAATGAGAATTTCCATTTACTCCAGACGATGTTTGAAATGAAAATTGGGGAGGGATAATATAATCCTCCGCAAATTTTGGTTTAATGTGTATCAATGGAAGATCTCCTTGAGCCTTTCGCCGATCAGTGACAATCTCCAAGGTTCGTGTGTAATGAGTTGTTACCATTAAAGCTTATTAATTGCATATTTAGAAAAAAGTGCGAAGGTGGAGATGACGACGAAGAGCGATTAAGAACTAGAGATTTCTTAAAGGTGCCAATCGGTCGACGCATGAAAGAGATTGCATCATGTTTGAAATGAATACTTGGAAAGGATAACACTCTTCTCCACAAATCTTGGTTTAATTCGTATTAATGACAAATCTTCTCCGACCTTCTGGACATTAATGACAATCTTAACGGTTCTGCATGATGAACTACTAGCATTAAAGATTAATAATTACATATATAGACAGAAGTACGAAGGTAGCGGGGATGGCGAAGAGCGACAAAGCATTGTACATTTCGCCAATCCACCAACCCACGAAACAGATTCCAAGAAATGTCGAAGTATGGAAAGCGGTCGGGCAAGTTACAAAAAAAAGGGTCACAAGATATACCCAGGAGACGTGAGGAGGGCGATAGTGAAATTATATGTCATAGTGATAGATTTCGGCCATCAATTTGTATATCGGGGAGTTTCGGGTGTTGTTTGTACGTAGGGGAACAATGGAAGCACAATGTTGAGCAAGCAATTTGTATATTGTAGAACTTCGAGTGATGCATATAAAAGCATGAGACATTCGGAAAAAGGACCAAGTAAACAGAAAGTGAAAGAAAACAAGATGAAGGGGCATTTATTTGCTAATTTGTAAATCTCGGAAGTCTGGGTGTTGTTTGCAGGTGGCGGAACAATGGAAACGCATTGTTGAACCCGCCTATCTGAGAACCCGTAATTCAAAATATTTGTTCAATATGAAATGGGGAAGCGGTCGATCAGGCTGGTGATATAAAAGTAACAATGGAAATCTAAAGACATGAATCTGCCAACTCCCGCACCTAGACATTTTCCGAAAAATGAGTAAGTAACCAGAAAGGGAAAGCAGAGGAAAAAAAGAAAGCGGATGGCAATTTTCGGAAGCGGGAATTGTTGTAAGAAAGCCCAATTGATGGTCTTAACAATAACTATGAAGTGCATTAAACATGTTAACAGGTTCTTCAATCAAGGAATAGATACAATGAGCGATGTTTATAGTTTCCAGGATCTGTTTGTATAAGAGAAGCGTCGAAAAGTTACAAGAAAATCAATTTTGGGATGTTTAAGTAAAGTTTTTGTACTGTTAGCTTCACTGCGAGTATAACAACGACGAATTTGAATTTTAATGTCCTCTCGTTCATATGATTGTTCCATGAGACTTCGCATAGTATATATTCTTTTATTTCAAATTATTCTAGGGAATTAATTTTGCTAAGTTCATAGATCAAGGAAAAGTGCTAAAAAACCAGATAAAGGGGAATTTGTTTGCTAATTTGTAGATCGCAGAAGTTCGGGTGTTGTTTGCAGGTGACAGAACAATGGAAACACAATGTTGAACCCACCTATCCGGTAACCCACCTATTCGGAAACCCGCGATCCAAAAAGTTTGTACAATATGAAACGAGGAAGCAGTCGGTCGGGTTGGTGATATAAAAGTAAGTGGAAATCTGAAGACGTGAATCTGCCAACTCCCGCACCTAGACATTTTCCAAAAAAACGAGTAAGTAACCAGAAATGGAAAGCAGATGGAAAAAAAAAAAGGGGATGGAAATTTTTAGAAGCGGGAATTGGTGTAAGAAATCCCCATTGATGCTCTTAACAGTAACTCTGAAATGCATTAAACATGTGAACATGTTCTTCAATCAAGGAATAGATACAGCGAGCCATACTTATAGTTTCCAGGATCTGTTTGTATAAGAGAAGCGTCGAAAAGAAACAAGGAAATCAATTTTGGGATGTGTAAGTAAAGAAATTGTATTGTCAGCTTCACCGCAAGTATTAACAACGATGAATTTGAATTTTCCAAAAAAACGAGTAAGTAACCATAAATGGAAAACAGATGGGAAAAAAAAAGGAGATGGCAATTTTCAAAAGCGGAATTGGTGTAAGAAAGCCCCATTGATGGTATTAACAATAGATATGAAGTGCATTAAACATGTGAACAGGTTCTTCAATCAAGGAATAGATACAATGAGCCATACTTATAGTTTCGAGGATCAGTTTGTATAAGAGAAGCCTCAAAAAGCTACAAGAAAATCGATTTTGGGATGTCTAAGTAAAGTTATTGCACTGTCAGTTTCACCGCAGGTATTAACAACGACGAATTTGAATTTTAATGTCCTCTCGTTGATATGATAGTTCCATTGGACTTCGCATAGTATATATTCTTTTATTTCAAATTATTCCAGGATATTAATTTTGCTAGGTTCATCGATCAAGGAAAACTACTAAAAACGAGGTAAAGGGGAATTTGTTTGCTAATTTGTAGATTGCGGAAGTCCGAGTGTTGTTTGCAAGCAGTGCAACAATGGAAACACAATGTTGATCCCGCCCATCCAAGAACCCGTGATCCAAAAAGTTTGTTCAATATGAAACTGGGAAGCAGTTGGTCGGGCTAGTGATATAAAAGTAAGTGAAAATCTGAAGACATGAATCCACCAACTTCCACACCTAGACATTTTCCGAAAAACGAGTAAGTAATCAGAAATGGAAAGCACGGGGCAAAAGGAAAGGAGATGGCAATTTTTGGAAGCATGAATTGGTTTATGAAAGCCCCATTGATGGTTTTAACAACAACTATGAAGTGCATTAAACATGTGAATGGGTTCTTCAATCAAGGAATAGATACAGCGAGCCATGCTTATAGTTTCCAGGATCTGCTTGTATAAGAGAAGCCTAAAAAAGCTATAAGAAAATCAATTTTGGGATGTCTAAGTAAATTTATTGTACTATCAGCTTCACCGCAAGTATAACAACAACGGACTTGAATTTTAATGACCTCTTGTCGATATGATAGCTCCATTGGACTTCGCACACTATATATTCTTTTATTTCAAATTATTCCAGGAGATTAATTTTACCAAGTTCATCGATCAAGGAAAAGTGCTAAAATGAGCCACATACTACATTTGTGTCACATAGCTTATATTAAAGGGAAAAACATGTCCTCTATAGTCTTTAAGATCATAGAAAAACTGCGAAGATCCTGAATGTATTATTAATTTTCCAAAATGAAGCATAGAACCAAGAACCAAGTAAACACCAAACAGGTCGGAAGCAAGATCTGACAAGGTTCCATAGAGAAACACGCATCGATATTTGCATCAAACAATTTGATATATAAAGAAAACACGTCATGGCATTGGTTTTCTCTTACATCTGGTATATGTTCCCACAAGAAAATAACAGGGGCCATGGGATGTGAACAAAAGTCTGCGAAACAGAAGACGACACAAAACTAGCGGAGCTTCGCCACTGCACACTAGCTATAACCAAATCTCAAAATGGGGAACAAGAAAGTTTTTGATTACTATTTTTCCATTAAGCAATATCACTATGGACATTTTCTTCTGATAGCGCTATGGTCTATCACTACCATTTTAAACAATGCCAAATTTCCAATATTATTGGAAATTTCTGATGATTCTGCCCAGATGAGAAAGCTATTTCGACGGTTCAAAGGACGGGCCCGAGTTATTTACAGTTGGATACTTTTTATGGGGTTTGTTGTCATGCTTCCCATTTCTGGACCGAACAATCTTATGTGCGTGCAATTTTCTATAGTGAGATCTGAAAATATCAAGTTGATGTTTCAATCCATGTTGAGTCCTTTTTTTTTCAATTAGGGCATCGAGAAAATGCAGATACCATACCATAAACATATAGTTGGAGACAAATTTTTATTTTATTCGGGCACCCAAAAAAAAATTGCAGAAATCTTGTCATGGCTATATAGTTGAAAAACAATTGTCCAACTTGGGCACCCAAAAAACGTGCAGGCTCCTCCATTAAATCCATAACCAGGTACCATGTTTTTTTTTAATTTGCACACCGAAATAAATATGCAAAATTCTCACTGGGAGATGCAAGAAAACATCAAAATAACAACATCGATTGCATTTGTAATTAGATTCTCAAGTACTCGATTTCGATGAACATTCATCTGCTTGTTGAAGAAATATTATAGAGACACATTGCAAAATTCTCACTGGGAGATGCTAGAAAACATCAAAATAACAACATCGATTGCATTTGTAATTAGATTCTCAAGTACTCGAGTCCGACGAACATTCATCTGGGTGGTGAAGAAATATTACAGAGACACATGAGATATTTTCGTTTCCTGCCAAAGCTTGATATGATTTATTTTTTTTCCAGCCGATATGCAATATTGCATTGTCCTCATTTAAGGTAAATTTGCTATGTATTCAAAAGTCACACAGCTTGTAGACACTGCTTGCCTTTTTCTGTAGATATGCTTCATATGAAAATTCTGCTAACCCAGGAAGCACATCTTGTAACAGAGGTTGTCTAATTGTACAATGCACGATTGTGTTGCCCACAGTTCCGATGGCAGCATTGAGGCGATGTCCATATATGTATGGAAAATTTTCACTGCATCACAGAAAATCAATCGTATCATCACTTATCAAAGCGGAAGCAGAAGAAGGAGAGTTTTATTTCTCACATATAGGCTCAAAGGGGGCTAAGTACGCATTTGTTGCAACCAAAACACCTTCAACCTGGAAACGTGAGCATAGGAATTAATACATTGAACATTATAATATACAACTGCACCCCCCAAAAAAAAAAACCGCAGAAATTTGGTGAAGGCTATTTGTATGAGCAAAGTGAGGATGAATTTGTAGATGTATACGTACAACAGTTGTAGAGCTAGTTAGTTTCTTCAGATCCTGTACTATGTCTGCTCGCAACTCTATTACAAAGGTTGCTTGGGTTGTGTGAAAGATCCTTTCTCTAACATCCATTTTCTTTTTTATATTTTTTAAGAGCATAAGTAGAAATTGCCCTTTATGCAATTATTGTTCCATTGACGAAAACAAATTCGAATAGGTATCGAACAATTGCAGCTGCAACATGGAACAATGCAATATTTGTGTAACTTAACTGAGATACATGGACATGCGAAAGTAAAGGACAAAACTGGATATGGAGAAAAATACTATTGCCTTGTCGATGTATGACTCTCCATCTTTTATATCGAGAATGTGTTGCGAGCCAAGTTTTCTCGCCAGTGTGACAGCTGCACTAATAGTTTCAATTGGGTAAATTTCATTGCTCTTTGCAAGTTGGCTGATAGTTGCGTCCGGGACGAAATGATATTCTGAACAAATAGCGAGAATTTTTTCCACAATACTTGTTTCATTGAGAGAAATAATCTGATCACAATCACCATGGTCATATACTGTTTTGGGCAATATATTAAAATTTGTAATGGATATCCCATTACATGGCGATATCTTTTCTGCATGTTTCTAGACAAGTTGTGTAGGAATAATCAGTGCGACTGTCATCGTGTCCTCCTTGTCTGTCATGTCAGCACACATAATGGATCTAGTTTTGTTTACCTTGTCCAAGTAGGTGCTATAGACGAACATTATGTCCCTGATGAACATTTGTCCAGTTCGGCGGCTGTTCAAGCCCTCTATTGATAGACATGCATAGCTTTACTAATCCATGAGATGTTTCAATTTTGAGGAAAAGCCATTAATTCTAGATCATCTCACAATGTTAATGACAAGTTTATCACCTCATATTTCAAGATTTATGCAAGTTTTGCCACAAAATATCCAATAAACATATGACATTTTGGAGATTGGTTAGGGATCATTAATTTCAACAACTTCTATTAAAGATCAACACAAGCCTTAGCACTAATTTATAGGGATCAAATTTGAAGATTCCATTTCCCTTCAAGACCTGCCCTTCAAGGATTATTCAGCCTTCATGGCATTAAAAGTCATGAGTGGTTGAAAGGCTATCGCTTTATGCATAAAATTGTCATTAAGCAAAAAAATATAATTAATACTACATGGAAATTAAGGGTTTATCTAGAAAATGAAATTAAAGAGAAATATTTCCTTTCCTTAATCCGTAGAGTATATGATAAGGTTTTTGGTGAGTGGTCAAATTCCCTATTTGACAAAAAAAAATGTTTTTGTACCAAAGTGACTAATAATTAAATTATATCTATTGCATTTTGATCATATGCATCAACAACATCAATCTAGCCTCTTTCAGCATTCACATATTCAATTTAACCAGAAAGTCTAAAGTTTTGCGCTCGCATAGAACATTGTTTTCCTAAAATTGACAAATTTACTCACGATTTTCATCCATGTTATATGCTTTTCAATCTACATAATTGATGCATTCAAAAATCATCTAACAATTAACTATTGTTTTATGGTAAAGGTCGCCTCATACACTAAATACACTTATACATAAAATGTCATCAAATAACTCATCTTGCTTCAAAATTTGATCGATGTCTTTAGTGATAAGGAGAAATGCCAATAAGCATAGATGAGACATGAGACAATACTTGGATGCTCAAGATTAATATTTCTATCACATCACCTTTCCATATACCAATCCCACAACACTTACCATGGAGCTTCTTAGAGCAAAAGTCGTTCAATCCTTGGATGGAAACTTGCAAGCCCCTTGTGTTATATGAAATCGCTTTGCTAAACACGTCGTAATGTCAATGGCATATGCTTGAATGCACTACTTGAATTCCCTTTTGTAATATCCTAGTTTTGACCCCTTAATTGTAATATAATAAATCATGTATTATTTTTTTAATATAGTTTATGAAACAAGAATCAAGCCACGTGGTCTGAGATATAACAATCCCAAGTTGTAAATATGTGAGATGCATTGTGAATATTCCAAGTGTGGGGCTCAAGGCCAAGTCCCTACTAGTGAATGCATAAGAGTCCAAGTGGTGGGATAACTTTACAATGTGGTGGGTATAATTCTTATAAGAAGTTCATGGTTTTGTAAAAAGGGAAACACACAATAATATAAATCCACCCTAATTATTTCTTGAGGGAGAAACAAGGGGTCTATGATACCACAATAGGGGAAGAGGAAAGGGGATTTTTGGTTGTTTTAGCCTTATCATTGTCCTTGGGGTACTATCTTTTCTTGCCTATGTATCCTTACAACGTTCCAATCTTTGACTTTTGGGTTGGTCTAAGTAAAAGTATCATATGTGTCATATCCTGAGGAAGAGAGAGGGGTCTCATGCAAGAAATGTTTTTGCATTGTCTTTCCCATGTAGGATGGTTGGAGAGAAACCATGCTTAGAATTTCCACAATAGTTGAGACAATCCTTTAGACCTACAACCCAATTATTGTTCCACATTGATTGTTCAAATTTCACCACTAAAGTGTACGGAAGTATACATACGCTACTCCCCTTTGGATTTGAATGTGTGACTTCTTAGGAAGAAACACGTGTTCTTAACCGTGTGCTTCCATAGGAGGCACTTTCCAAATATGTGAAATTTGTCACTAAAGGTGCTTTCCAAATAAGTGAAATTCCAGGATCATGGATTTCCAAACTATCGATCCCCACTTGAACTCTTTGATAGGTCTCAAATCCAGTTATCCACTGAGCGTTGGGGGATATGCAACTATATGCAACTTTATGCAACTTATATGCAAATATATGCAACTTTATGCAACTAATAATATGCAACTTTATGCAGCAATGCAACTTATGCAACTATATTGCAACAATTTTGTATGCAACTATATGCAACTATGCAACTATGCAACATGCAACTTATGCAACTTAAGCAACTTTATGGAACTTATGCAACTTTATGCAACTTTATGCAACATGCAACTTTATGCAACAATGCAACTTTACACAACTTTACACAACTTTATGCAACTTTACGCAACATGCAAATTTATGTAGCAATGAAACTTACACAACTTTACGCAACTTTATGCAACATGCAACTTTATGCAACAATGCAACTTATGCAACTTTACGCAACTTTATGCAACATGCAACTTTATGCAACAATGCAACTTATGCAACTTATGCAACTATGCAACTATATGCGACTTATGCAACTATATGCAACTATATGACAGATAATTGTGGCAATTTCAAATTTATGCAACTAAATGCAACTATATGCAACTATATGATGGATAAGTGTGGCAATTTCAAATTTATGGAACTAAATGCAACTATATGCAATTGTGTTGGTACCAAAAACGTATATTGGCACGATAACTTATCTTCTTGTTTTAACGAGCGTAGGTACCACCAAATAGGTATCTGTTGGATCTATCTTCCTCGAGTGATGATCAAGACATACTAAGAGAGGTTGAAAGTGAGACATGTTGTACTAGATCTACCGGTTCTAGATCAACTAGGTTGGAAAAGGTAAGGAAAAGATTTTGTACCCGCATGCAATTTTTTATTGCCAACGGAGGGTCGTGTAATTATGATGTTGAGAGCATAGGTGACATTGAGTTTCCCTTGAGGTATAAACATCTAGTGCAACGATGGGCACCTAAGGAGCTACCTGAAGTGGACACAAATTTCTTCATTGATGGGAGGATGTATCGCATTGCTCCTTCATCCTTACATGGATTGGGGTTATTTTCCATGGATGGCATAAAGGTCGGCTATGGCACTGTAACTGAATTGATGGAGTATGTCAGACCATTATACAAATACAATCACTAGTTGATGTTAGTCTGATATACGCAAAGTATGAGGAGATACAGAGTTGCTGCAAATTATATACAACTACTAGATAACAATCAAAATAAAGGGGCAACTATGTATATTGATGGAAGGCCAAAAGCTACTGGAAACATTGCGGGCTTTATAAATAGTACACGACCAGTGACAACAACTAAGAAACCGAATTGCATATTTGAGGCATGCGAAGGAAATCGTATATTTGTATGTGCAATAAAAACAATAGTTCTAGGTGAAGAGTTGTTGATCAATTACAACTTAAATCGAATAGATGGAGGGGGTGCGACTATGGGGGTAAATATCTTACATACCATTCAACTCAACCTTTGATCAATCATTGTTACAATTTATCGTTGCAATATTTCAAATTTTTACTGCATAAATTTTTTACAATTACTTTCATAACTCTTGTTGATTAATTTATTGTCTCAACATCTATCCAGGGTGACCATGGAAAGGCACCCACTTCGCCTCAGCAGGTAAATGTTAAATACAATAAAAACTTATGACTACAACTACTAAATTTCAGAAATTTCATTATTTTTTATTTATTTATTTATTTATTTATTTTTTTCTGTTATTATTGCAATATTTCATTTTCTTAATGTTACAAGTGAATTTCATAACTTTTATTGATTGATTTATTGTGTCAACATCTGTCCAGGGTGATCATGGTATAAAATCACCCGCTACATCTCTCCAGGGTGACCGTGGAAAGGCACCCACTGTGCCTCAGTAGGTAAATGTTAAATACAGTAACAACTTATGACTACAACAACTAAATTTCTAAATTTAGTTTTTTTTTTTTCTGATATTACTTCAATATTTCATTTTTTTAATGTTACAGGTGAATTTCATAACTTTTGTTGATTGATTTATTGTGCCAACTTCTGTCCAAGGTGACCGTGTCCGATTTCACCCGCTACATCTGTCTAGGGTGACCGTGGAAAGGCACCTGCAGTGCCTCACCAGGTAAATGTTAAATACAGTAACAACTTATGACTACAACAACTAAATTTCTGAAATTTTGTTATTGTTTTTCTGATATTACTGCAATTTTTCATTTTTTTAATGTTATAGGTGAATTTCATAACTTTTGTTGATTAATTTATTGTGTCAACATCTATCCAGGGTGACCGTGTCCGAAAATCACCCTTTACATCTGTCCAGGGTGACCATGGAAAGGCACCCGCGGTGCCTCACAGGGTAAATGTTAAATACAGTAACAACTTATGACTACAACAACTAAATTTCTCAATTGTTAAAGTTCATCTCATTAATTTTATTCATCAATGTATTGTGGCATGGTCAACGTGGGAAGGCTCCCACAGAGGATATTGATGAGGATGAAATATTTTATTCGACTGACCCACTGACAACTGTAACGAATTCCTTGAAGAAGGCTAACATATAATATCTAGGTTTGATTAGAAAAAGACCCCTGACACAGGAGGACACGGAAAGAATTGTAGAGCTACAAAATACAATAATTAATTTTAGGGTAAGTGGCATATTCACATATTTTTATTAGCTATGACAATTTCATATCCATTTTTTAGTTTTATATTTTGTATGTGATCTGATAAAGAAAAGTTTTCCGTTTGTAGGAGTTTTTAAACCCCGTGTGTGGGGAACCTGTCGATCCTGCAACTGCTATAGGTAGCAGTGATGGTCCAATGCAAAAAAAAGGTCGACATAGAAAAGTGAAAGTGAGTCTTTTTTAGCCTCCTGAGGTTCCCCTCGAATCCATTGATGAGCGAAATGATTTTGACCGGCATGATGAGCCGGAGCCTAGGACTCCACATGATGACTCTGGAGAGGAACATAGTGTAGATGGACAAGATACTATTATGCATGGAGCAGAACGAATTAAAAGCACCGGATCACTAGATGTCACATTTCTAGTGGATGACCCATGTGTTTTGATCAAGATTCAGAAGATTGCAGGTAATTGTCCCATTAATTGATTCATTTTTTTCATGAAATTGAAATGGACATTTGTTGAGATTATTATAAATTAATGGATAACACGTTTCTCCGGGAAACAATGTTTTCTATAGAAACTTACATGACAAATCATTGGAGTTGTTTGGCCCCACCATTCACACACGGTGGAATAGCTAAGATAGCAAAAAGAAAGATGATTTAATAGATCACATGGTAAACTTGTTTGGCAACACTTTCAACAAGAAAGTGGTTACAAAGTTAGCCGACGAGAATTTAAAATACACCAGGGCCCAATATAGGGATATATTACAAATAGACCTCAAGCATGAGCGCCCTCCCATGGTTCCCGAGAAAGAGTGGAAGGCGCTAATAGAGGATGCAAAGGAGAACTTGTTTAAAAAACAAGGACGACAACCACGAGTTGGTCAAGCAAGGTACAACACATGTCATATTATCAGTGAAATATGAGCATTTATGTTTTTCTTTCCTATTTTAAGTAACAATTCTGATATCTAATTTTTTTCAAAAATTCCATATGTAGGCTACCAGACACCTCCAAAGCAACAAAGGCCAGAGTGGAAAAATACGGCCAGCATAAACTAGGCCAGGGTGGCTACGGAAAACTAAAAACCCGAATAGTAAGATTTAAATGATTAACTGTGGTTAATATTTAGTTAACAGTAGCGAACAAATATATGTTTTTGTTATTGGTATTTTTAATGGTGTTATGCATTGCAGTTAAATATGTTCGACACTGCTGCCACCGAGGAGGACCTAAAGCTTGGTTACAAGCATGGTTTTAAAAGTGTGATTGAATATAGAAAAATATTGGGCCAGACTCCTATCTCCCCAGCCACATAGGTAAATCAAATGAATAAGGAAACCGTAGTAGCATGCTTGTAAAGTCTATTCATATTTTATTATATCACCCTTAACTAAGTATTTATGTTTGTTTTCAAGCAACAGTGCTACCGCAGTAGTGAATCCAGCGGTATTCAACAAACATCGCGTCATACAAGGGTGCACATGTCCAGTGATAGTGTAGAGCAGAGTACCCATTCCAGTATGTATGCTTCAGAATTAGAAATATTTACTGTGATTGTAGATATTTATTTCCTGAATTATACTTATATATTATCTTCTCAAAAGTGAAGAGAATGTATCTCAGGAGGGTGAAATGCGAGAGCAACCAAGTGGACGGGAAATTAACGCACCAACTGTTGTAGCTACAGAGATAGGTAAAGAGCAATAGTGTATTGTTAATCAAAATAATGAATTAGTTATTTCAATTATATTTCAACATATCAATATGATCATTTTCGTTGTTCTAGTTCACGACCCTGAACAGATGCCAACTAACCCTTCTCGGCGATGTACCAGAAGTATGGTACATGAGTGCACACAAACAATAGAAGGACAGGGCACACGAAATACAATGTCCTTGGATGATTATGATAACCAAATTGTTAGTTTTATGAATGTAAAAAAACAAAAATCAAAGAAAAATTAGATGTATAAATTCATGTCTTGTATTTGGATCTTTATCGATGTTTATATGTTCATATGTTTTTATGACTATCCTAGTTACACATGAATGTCTATGTTTTCTATATAAAGAAAATCATTTGTTGGGTATGGGGAATTGAGAGCGATGTGAGGGGGGGGAGGGGTCATACGAGCTTCCACCTTCACATGGTTGGCCCTGTTTAGTAGAGAATAACCTATTCTCGAAACAAAAATAAGCTCATTAAGGTATGCGACAGCTTTTTTTTTTCTAGAGTATTTTACATAACTAAATGCATGCTTATTTTCTTATTAATTATTTACTCATAATTTTTTTTTGTCTTTTATGATTCATGCAGGTCTTGGTGATGGAAATGCATCTCGTGGACAACTCTTATCAAGTTTTATGGGCTAATGGATTTGGCGAAAGGACAATGAAAAGGTAAGGGTTTTGACGTGTTTTTAAAAGTAGGCTTTATACTAGTAAAAGTTCACAATCCTCATGAATATGTAGATATTGATATATATGCCAAGTTCCATGTGGTGTTTTTATTGTTTAATTTATTTGTTATTGTTAAGTTATTTGTCAAATTTAATGTGTAGATATTGCATATATGCCAAGATCCATGTGGTGATTTTATTGTCTAATTTATTTGTCCAATTTAATGTGTAGGTGGTTGTACAGTACATCGAGTGTACACTCTTTACCTAGCTCAAATTTCAACTATAAATTTAGAACCCTAAAGAGGTATTTTAAATATAATTTTGGTTTACTTGTAGTTTTTTTTATAAAGAAGTATAACTATTTTATAGAACACCCATAGACAAAGTCTTTATCCATATCCTCATTGTGGAAAATAAATTAGAAAAGATCCCCCACTTCATTCATTTCCATAATCCTAACCTTATTGCTATCCCTAGTCCAAATCCTAGTTCCTATTAAACAATGCATGAAGCTAATCCCAATAATCTAGACCCCTCCTCACATCCCACATGTTAGTGCAAGTATTATAAGGCTCCAAAAGGACACTACTACAAAATGCTTATTCTTATAATAATAATTCACATCCAAATCCTTGTACATAGATGAGAAATCCCTTGATGATCCTACGGTACACCAATATTTGGACACTTCTCCCCAACCAAAAATAGTCCCTATTCCAAACTCTATTGAAAAAGAACCCTCATTACTCATAATGATGAATGAAATTTATTCCCCTCTCTAAGTCTCCTTTTTACTCATAATTGTTAGATCAAAGACCAACTTGCCACTATAATCCTTGACAATTGTAACCAAATTAACCACATTTTCCATCACTCCTCACCCCTCTCCTTATCATTAGGGCTTTGTATAATAGTACATAACTCATCTTCTCATTAATAAACATTGTGGAGTCATAGGGATTTTTCAAGAGAATGTTGAATGCTATGTATCTCCCCTTGACTACTCTAATTTACTCTTGAACATATCATATGAACAACAATGAAATTCTTTATAAGATTTCCATTGAAATACCTATCAACTCTTTAAAGATAACAAAACCTATGAACTCATCTTTATTGAAATACCCTTTCCATGTAATGATGTGACCAAGACATCATACGTAAATATCTTTCTCTCTTAGTTGTAACTCACATCCAACCATTTTATATGGTTTCACTTTCTCTCTTCCACACATTCCAAATGATACCTTCTCATCCTTCTACCCAATCAAAAACAATGAAATTCTTTATAATATGCTCATTGCAATACTTATCAACTCTATAAAGATGACAAAAACTATGAACTCGCCTCTTGCAATACCTCTTACTTATAATGTTAAAACCCAACAAAACATAATACATAAATACCTTTCTCTCTCACTTTTACATCGCATCAATCCATCTCATCTCATATGGTTGCACTATCCCTCTTCCAAACTCTCTAAATAATACATTCTCATCCTTCCACCTAGGTGCACTCTCACTCTGCTATTCTCATTCTAAATCCCAAACCTCCCCAATGATTTTTAACTAAATATTTTTTTTTCTACCACACAAGAATTAACAAAATACATATATGATCTATTATACCTAGTTCCATAATTTCTTTCCCTTGTCCTCTCGCTACCTACAACAATGAGGTAGCCCCTTGTTCTTCTATGCCTTATCTTTTCCTTATCTTTCTATTAGTTGTCAAAATCAACATTTGCTAACATTAAAAAGGTCCCATGTCTTAACACACTTTTATCAAGTTGAATGAAGCCTTGTTCCTATAGGGAGTTTTTTTGGGCTAGCTTAGACTTCCCAATATCAACTCTAGCCACTTCTTACCTGGTAGCACCCAATATTACCTAGTTCTCCCCTTGTCTTCTTCCTCTCCTAGTGTTCCATGCTCTCATACATACTCTTCCTCTTTTCCTAGTCCTTCAAATTCTTGGGGAAAGTATTGCCTCTCCTCCTTAGCTCTTCTTCCTTACACCCCTTTTTCTCCATTTGTTTTTGGTCATAATATCGATGGGTCCCTTATAGGTCATTATCTCAAGAAAGAACCTACTTGAGATAACCTCTACCTAGTTAGGATCAACTATCACTTCTTTGGTCAGTTTTCCAAGATGTCCCCCTTAATGGTCACATTCCATAGCTTGCAACTATGGGGCCCCTCCCAATGGTGACATCATATCTTCCTTTGATCCTCTCTCCTCCATTGGTACCATTGGTATTTTTCACCTCTACGCTTGCATTCAACTTAGGTTGATGCATGTCACCTCCTATGCTTGCATAAAATACCCCATTGATGTATGCCACCTCTCATTCTTGCACTAAATCTAGGCTATCATGTGTTGTTTTTGTGCTTTTGATGACTCTATATTACTAGTTTCTGATGCCTATTATGCTCACACTCTCCAGATTATCGTATGTCACATGGGACTCATGCTATGTCATTGACTAGTGTATGGCGCCTTAATGACTACATAAATCCTAGAACAATGAATGTCATTTGTTACGCTCACCTGAACTCCAAGTTTCCATATGTTACATTTATTCTTGTGATAACCCTATATTAGAGTGTGTTTTCTCTCTCGCTCATGTTCACTCTTAGTCGGTTTATGTCAACTCATGCCTTTTTCCAATGTCATGCCAGTGTCATCAACTTCTTTCTCTTGCCTTTATTAGAACTACCCTAACGCCACAACCTCCCATATTTACCTTTTCATCTATCCTCCATCCTTTCCATAAGAGATCATGTTGCTAATCCTACCTCACTTGTGGTAAAATGCCAACCTCTGTGATGTAGGTATCTAGCTAAACATGTTATTGCATTGCTCATTGCTCATTCTTGGAAATGAAAGTATGTATTAGTCTACCCCCTGTATATTGAACATATTCATGATGTACCCAAAATTTTGGACCTCATTATTATTGTCCTTTTTGTATGCTCCAACAATTGTGCAA
>JASDQU010102459.1:236669-295880 GCA_032191745.1 Picea mariana
GCCTAAACTATGATGTACAATTCCTTATCTTATTTGGGGTATATTATGATTGCACCAACAAAAGTTTCAAGTGTTATGTTATCCAACTCCTTCATTGTATCAAAGGTTCCCCCATTATGTATCATGTGACATTTGCTTTGATTTCAAATGAAATTGCAAGTTTCATTAGATTTAAAATTGATGCATTACAATTCTTTCATGTCAAAGCTTCAATTACTTGGTTTTCAATTGCAATGAATTGAAAGGTTCTACTTTCCTTTTCTAATGTGCATTGAAGAGACACTTCATTCCTAAATAATTAGCTAACCCCAAAAATTACCTTGGTTCAATTAAATTATCTGGGATCAACCAATTTACAACAAATTTTATATTTCTTAGGTCAATACAAAATTGACATCCTCTAACTACAAAATCCATACACAACAATAATTGTTTTCCAAGCTCATATTTCTTCATGTTGGCTTGCAATTAATTGTGTTGAAGGGTTAAAAATATCATCTCCAAATGTTTCAAATGATCTTCCCAAATCTTGCTAAAAGTCAAAATATCATCCAAGGAGGCTACAATAAAGGTGTTCGAGAAATGGTCTTAAGATATCATCCATCAATCTTAGAAGTGTTGTCATAGTATTGTGTAATATAAATTGCATAATGACTCACTCATGCAATCCATGTGTTTTTTTGAAAGTAATATTCCAAATTATTCTTTGTGTATATTGTCATATTGGTATTCTTACCTACACATTTTCTCTAACATCCATCTTTCAATAGAAATGTTGGCTACACCTGTGGACCTGCACACCTGCTACACTTGTCATCAATGAATTACTTCCTATCTTGTTAAATGCCAAGGTCACCATCCCACTCAGGACAAATCGCTATCCTTAGTTGTTTTTAAAAATAACTTCTTGCATCTTGTTGAGAAAGTAGAGACATTGTAATATGGCATTACCATTTACAAAAGTTGTAGCCCCAGGGCCCCAAACTCGTAAACATGAGCCAAACAACAACAACCAACAACCAACGAACCAACGAACAAGCAACAACCATTGAAGCAGTAAACAACATATGTATCTCCAACGATTACCAAATTGCAGCCGAAGCACAGAAGGAACCGGAAAGATATGACGAGCATGCTAGTAGAAATAAGAAAACATTCTTACTTGAAAACTGCAAACACTGAACAACAAAGAAGGAATAGAAAATGAAATTATGGCATGGAAACTTACTCCGAAATGATGAAAGGCAGAAGCGCAGGTTGAATTGTGAACCAAAGAATAACAAGCAACAACCAACGAACCAACGAAGAAGAAGCACCCACCGAACCAGTAAACAATGCATGTAGCTTCAACGATGATGAAATTGCATTCTAAGCCTAGAAGAAGTATGAAGCATACAATGCCTATTCAACTAGCGGTGGACAACAATATTGTCCAAATTCACTACAACATTGTATGGAAAATTTCGAGGAAAAATGTACTCCGAGAATCCTATTTAGATAAACATTTAAGACCGTTAGGCTGTCTAAGGGCCTCGCGGCATGCAAACATTTAAGTTGTCAGGCCTGTTTGAGGACCTCGCACCATGTAAACATTTAAGCTGTCAGGCCTATTCAAGCACCTCAAAAAAAGTGTCAATGATATAAACCTTCGACATGAAAACATTTCAATACAAATACAAAGGAGTAATAATAATAGCACAAATAAAACAAATAAATAATGTTTTTAGTTCTGTAGTTCGAACAATAGAAATTATGCAAATATTTGTAGTACTATAAACTTTGTATATCTAAACATTTCAATATGAATAGTACAAATAAAAAAAAGTACCATGCATGATAAAACTTTGGATATGGAAACATATAATTCATTGGGAATAGCGAAGCTTGCAATAAGACCTCAAATCTATCATCCAATCAGATCATGACATATATGGTTTTTTTTATTATATAAAAAATAATGCTTTTAGTTATGTAGGTCAAAAATTAGAAAGTATGCAAAAATTTGTAGTCAATCGACAAACTAATATAAAGTCAATGAAATATCGATCGTTGTAGTCCCTCTACGCCTTTGGCATGGACTAATAACCTATGTATATTAAGTATTTATATTCTTATATGATTGGAGAGGTTCAAAGGGTGTTGGAGGCAACATGTTAATGCTTTGCAAGGTATTTAAGGAGTGGATACCTTATTCAAGCTTTGAAAGGGCCCATCTACTATGTATGCTAGTTATGTGTATATGTAAATGTGGATGTCAATCTCATATGATTATGGTTTTTTTAATTGTTTATGGTAGTAATGAATAATGACAAATTGTCAATTGAGTTTATATTGGGTGGTTGAGAGGAATGTTGTTATTCTTCCCATCTAGATTTAATTCTACAAGTGACATGTTGAGCTCTTAATGAGTATATTGTTGTAATGGATTTGAGCCCTATTTTTGATCGACCTTGTGCCCCGAGGATTCTAAGGTTTACCATGGGTACCATCCTCAAAATGAGTGGAAATACTAGGGGTTTTCCCCAAACAATATAACCTAGAAAAAAATGAATAATGACAATTGTGAATGAGTTGATAATTACATGTGAATTCAAATGTTGTTTCACAAAACATTTTGTTATATTTTTTTGTTTTTGGTATGTATAAACACTTTTGATTTATTAATGGAGATTGGTGAACTCCAACACTATATTTATATGGTACAATACACACTTTAACATGAGGGAAAGCGATTTGAACCATGTACCTCTCACGTGCAAGATTATTGACTTTAAACGTGTTGGAGGCTTGCATAATCGAACATTATGATATCATATTTTGAGATTAACCATATGGGGTATTTAATACTCAAGTCATTCACTATGATCCTTAGGAATCTTCCATGAACCTCATTCATTGATGACCATTTACTCATAAGATTGAATAATTTACGTCTCTCTTATGGTATTAATAGTCTACTTGACACTCATTGCATTAGGTGATGCTTACATGACTGAAAAAGTTGGGATTGAAATTATTGAAATGAATAATATATTATCAATTTTCACATTCAAGACTTGCATTGGATAACCAAGGTTTTTTTAGAAAGTCACCTCTCTTAATATAACTTTGGCTCAAGCATAGTCCGAGTGCTTAACTCAACCAGTGGTTGCCAATGTCATTGGGTATTTTTCTAGTTCCATGATGGAAAGTGCAAGTTCGAATCTAGTCAATTGGATGTAGCTCAAGTGGTTGAGGAAAAGTTGTTATCCTCCCCATGCAAGTTTAAATCCTGTGTTATGACATGTATGCTCTTAGTGAACCAATTATTGATGAGCTACATATAATCTAGTCATAAGTTGTTAACTTAGCTTTGTGCCCAATCTATGTTGATGTGTTTACCATAAATGTTATCCACAAATGATGGGAAGCATCCCTTAAATTTTAGGCACATTTAATCATAAACATTATTTTCATTGCACCAAAAATATTGAAATGCTTTACATTCAAATTCAAATATGTAGATAATATTGTCACATTAGTGTTATATTAAATAACTTTACATTAAAAATATTAAAATCAACTCAATTAAAAATAGTAACAATAAAAAAAAATTAAAAAAAAATATTCATAAAATAAACAAATTTACAAATTATTTAATAATAAAATAATCCCCATCTCACTGAATTTGTCAAAAATCAAATTATATAAAAAACCTCATAAACTACTTTAATACCGTATTTTATTAAACAAATTTCAATGATATCAATCGTGAGTGATTGGTAGTCATCTTCCAAGTACAAGTGTGCCTTCTTTTTAACTATTTCAATCTAAAATATTAGACGATATAAAATTATTGGGTACATTAAAAATATTCCAGATCTATATAATTTTATGAGAATATATTTCATATTATTATATTTTTTTTCATAAATTAAAAAATTATAATACAAATTTAGTGGGTTTATTAAATTTATCTAAATTTTGTTTAATTTTATTAAATAATATTATAATTATTACAATAAATTGACAACGATTGTGATATAAGATAAAATTTGTATTCTAATCTTCAAGTATATGTTTTACATTTGGTAGCCTACTTTATAGGTTTGTTGGATACAAAAGGAAGTGATGGCAAACTTTGATTATGTCTCCCTTACTTATTCAATTATATTATAATATATTATTATCTATTAATTACACTACTAACTTCTATATCATTTTCTTGATGTTTAAGTAGATAGTGTAGATTTTAACTTCGTATAATATCTACAGTAAACATATATTTAGTAAAAGAATAGAGAAGATATAATGGCAAATACAAACATTACACAGAGTTTTTTTCCCTGGAAACCCAATCGAGAAAACCGGTATATTCTATATTCATTCATAGTGATACATTGTTTACAATATAATATACATATAGGAGCCAACGACATCCAAAACCCTAACCCAAAGGCCTGGACTAGTCAACAACCCTAATTCCTTAACCGGAAATTGAAAACCATCGGCAAAGAAACCATGTGTTGAAAAACGTTTTTCAAGGCATAACTTTTTTTTCTCAGCGGCACTGCCCCCTACACCCTCCAAGGGGGGGCCTAGCGGCCCTCCCTCAAACCCCCTTGCATGCCTGACGCATAAGTTCAAACACTACTACTCGTGCAAAGAATATAACACATACCCAACATTCTCCCACTTGTTGTTTTCTTTGCATACAGGGGGTTACAGGGTTACATAGTCAACAATCCAGGGCAACAATGCCCATGGATCCTCTACACCAAGAGAACTTCTCAGTGCTCACAGATTTTGTTAATGAATCTGCAACATTCTTCAAAGTGTCCACCTTCATCAACAATACTTTCTTTTCTTCAGCCATGTCTCTCACAAAGTGATATTGAATATCAATATGCTTTGTCTTTCAATGATGAGTTGGGTTCTTCGCAAGAAAAATTGCACTTTGACTGTCACAATCTATCCTTACAGCTTGTTGTACCAACCCAATATCTGAACACAATCTTTGTAACCATATTGTTTCCTTACTTGCATGAGTGGCTGCCATGTATTCAACTTCTGTAGTTGAAAGTGCCACTACAACCTGTCTTTTTCTCATCCAACTTATTGCTCCTCCAAACAAGTTAAACACATACCCACTTGTAGATCTCCTATGATCTAGATTTCCAGCCCAGTCTACGTCCACAAAGCCATGTATATCCACCACTCTATCCAATCTCGGTCTTCCTTCGTAGCACAATCCATAGCTAGCGATGCAACGCAAATACCTGAAAACCCTTTTTACTGTTGTCCAATGCTCTTTCCTTGGTTTTGACATATACCTGCTCAAAACTCCCACTGCATGTGCAATGTTCGGTCTAGTACAAACCATTGCATATATCAAACTGCCAACTGCACTCGCATATGGAACATGAGACATGTTCTCCTCCTCTTCATGTGTCTTGGGACATTGATCCACATATAACTTTACACCAACATGAATAGGAACCTTGACCAGTTTACATTCCTGCATATTAAACCTCTGCAATATTGTCTCGACATATTTTCTCTTATTTAACCAGAGTTTCCTCCTTTTCCAATCTCTTTTAATTTCCATGCCCAAAATGAAATTTGAAGCACCGCGATCCTTCATGTCAAATTTAGAGGACAACTGAGTTTTCACATCCTGGATAATCTCCTTGTTGTTTCCTATCAGCAACATGTCATCCACATACAAGACCAAATAAATCAAATGATCACCAATTAATTTAAAATACACACAGTGATCCTCTTTGCTTCTTATGAAGCCAAGTCCCAACATATAAGTATCAAATTTTTGATACCAGATCCTTGGTGATTGTTTTAAACCATACAGGGACTTTTTCAGCCTGCATACCAGCTCCTTCTTTCCCTTCACAACATAACCTTCTGGTTGCTTCATATAGATTTCTTCTTCCAGATCCCCATGTAGGAATGTTGTCTTCACATCCATTTGTTCTATTTCAAAATCAAATGTAGCAGCAACAGATAACATTAATCTTATGGAGGTTAACTTGGCAACAGGAGAAAAAATCTCACCAAAATCAATTCCCTCAACCTGGGAATAACCCTTTGCTACTAACCGAGCTTTGTATTTCTCCACTTTTCCTTCTGCATTCAACTTCTTTTTAAATACCCATTTGCTGCCAATGGGCTTTCTTCCAGTTGGCAAATCCACTAGATCCCAAGCCTCATTCTTATCCAAAGATGTCATTTCTTTGTTCATGGCCCTTTTCCAGAGATTTGCATCCTCTGAATCCACTGCCTCCCTGACAGTTTTAGAATCATCATCAGTAATAGACAAAGAAAAATTTGAATGAAAATCAAATGGAGTATACCTTTCTGGTAGCCTTCTTTATCGAACCGGTCTCCTCAATACTGAAGTATGAGGATCTTCTTCTTTTGATTCATGTTCTTCTGTAGAGTCTGACTCATTATCTTTTAAATCAAACTCTATTTTCTCTGGTTCTTCCTTACTTGGTAGGACTTCCTGTTTAACATCATCCTACATTTCTCTAAATATCACATCTCGGCTATACACTACCTTCTTAGTTTCTGGGTTCCAAAGATTATAACCTTTGATACCATCTTTATATCCAATAAAGATACACTTTTCGGCCTTCTTATCTAGCTTACTCATGTTTTCCTTTGGAACATGAACATATGCATCACAGCCAAATACCTTGATATGTGTGAGAGAAAGTTCCTTACCAGTCCATACCTCTTGTGGAGTCTTGTCATCCAATGCTGATGAGGGTGATCTGTTGACTAGGTAACATGTAGTACCCACTGCCTCTGCCCATAATTATTGCCCTAACCCAGCACCACTGAGCATGCACCTTGCTTTTTCCACCAACATCCTTTTCATCTTTTCTGCAACTCCATTCTGCTGAGGTGCATATGGAGTAGTCTTCTGCCATGCTATACCGCACTTCTTACAGAATTCTTCAAATTCATTCCCGCAGAACTCTCCGCAATTATCTGTCCTCAACACCTTAATTCTTTTCTTTGGTTGATTCTCAACAAGAGACTTAAACTCTTTAAACTTGTCAAAGACTTTGGATTTCTTCTCGGGGAAATATATCCAAGTATTCCTCGAGAAGTCATCTATAAATGAGACATAGTACACAGATTTTCCCAATAATGTGACCGACACAGGTCCAAAAGCATCATTGTGAACTAGCTGTAAAATTCCTTCTGCCCTCGTTGCATCAGAGGGGAATCTTACCTGATTATGCTTCCCATATAGACAATGTTCACAGAAATCAAAATCCAAAGAGCAGTTAGACATACCTTCAACCATACCTTTACCATGTATTAGTCAAAGACCCTTCTCTCCGATATGCCCCAGTCTTTGATGCCACAACATAAACTTTTCTCCAAAGACTGTAGGAGTCCTTTCTTCTTCAACTCTAATATCAGGAACAATGGAACTATTACACCCATCACTAATAGTGCTTCCTTGCAGCTTGTACAGAGTTCCAAACCGAACTCCCTTCAGCAACACCATTTCTCCTCGAACCATCCTACATGTTTCCTTTTCAAATATTGTTTTTACCCTTGCATCGTCCATTTTGCTTACATAAATCAAATTTCTGCCCAAACCTTGCTATAGTGGGAAAACCCCCCTACGGACTACACTAGGGTTCTAAAGTGCAGGCAGAGCTAACCATCTAAAGTCTCCTACTTTTAACAACTATCCTGACAACACCCCACATTCATGCATAAAATACAAAGTATAGGGATCCAGTAATCCTACCTTAAACTCTGCGTCCTGTGTCGATCCCTTTGCACTCGGTCGTTTCTCGACTGCAAATCTCCTCCCAAGGTTGACCTACATTCACCAAAAGACAAACAAGAAATTATGAACATGCATTCTTTATATAAATTAGTAGGTTAGATGTCATAACAAAATGTAAATCAAACATAAATATTGAACACATCATATGGCGGGACGACAAAAGTACTTCTTTATATTAATCTCACAAAGTCACTTACAAAGAGAGATCGGTGACTGCTCCTCGAACTCGGTCCTGGGCTCCCCTTCACCAAGCTCCAACTACTTCCACGTATCCTTTCTCTCTCACACTTCTCTCTAGAGAATGGGCATAGGTTTATGGATAAGGAAAAAGGGCAAGAGTAAGGAATTCTGGCTCAAAACTCACAATGTGGCTGCAAATTCTTGGGGCAAGGGGGGGAATCAAAATGGGTAGAGTTTCACTGTTGCTATGTTTCTCCTTGGAATGGGACCCCAACACCTCTTTTTATATGCAAAAAATATGGTTATTTGGTTGGGTGACGGGCTATAGGCGGTCAATTGGTTAGGAAACCACCCAATAGCCCGTAATCTCAACAAATCCCTTGCAACTTTTTATTTTTTGAAACTTTTGTGAGTATACGCGGGCTATAATGGTGTAGCTAGCATATGTACATAGGCAGTAGTGGTGCAGCTAGCGTACATACGTGGGCAGTAGTGGTGCAGGGCGCATACATCTTCAAAAAATTGTTTTTTAAGAAGAGTTATTCAGTATTGGTTTGGCAAAAATAGTAAGTAAGATGGCCTGATGCCAGGTATGCATGTCTGGTGAAAATTAGGGTTATAACAGATGCCCCCTAATGTGTGAGGTCGGAAGAGCATATGATGGCCGAAATACATTACAAATCTTTACCAATGTATGAAGCGAGTGAGCCCGGGACCAGAGTTCAGGAGGTGCCATCTGCAAAAATAACAATTGTCTCATCGAGGCGGGCATACCCATGCTTGGGATGAAATAAATCACGGTTTCCAATCAAATACTCTGCAAATCCATGTCGTATAACTATATAAAGTGTAGCCGCAAGTAATACACAGTGTATCTACATCTCAAAATCAAAGATATACATGTATAGTATCCATCTTCAAGAAGTCAACAACGCCTGATGGCTGGAGATGAGGTCTTTAGAGCTCGAGTAACAACTTCAAGATCTTCAAAACTCGGGTAGGAGTATAATGTGAGTGCACAACTTCACTACCTAGAGGTCTTCGATGGCTCGTCGGGGAACAGACAAGAGAATCTCGATGATCAGGCATAGAACTTCATTGATTTTGAACAAGGACTTGATTGGACTTTCGTGATGGTCGGGCATCAGTTCAAGAGACAAACTGCAGAAGGCCCAACTCATGTTAGGTAAAACTTCCCTTGGACAATAGCACGACCGATGATCATACTCAGGCAGCATGACATTGACATAAGTTCACGATGCAGGAGGCAACACAAACTCTCCATATGTTTGGAAGAATAACCAAATGGAGGAGGACACAACTCTATGTTACGAGAACAACTTCCTAAGATCATATTAAATCCCAATGCTTGACAACAAACGAAAGGATGTGCTTTTTCCAAGGGCGACTCATTGTGCTGCCATAAAAATAAAATACTTTTCCCTTCCTCTTTTTGGGGTATATTTGATTTTTTTTGTCTTTTTCAATATTTTGAAAGCTTGAAAAAGAATAAAATAATGCTACGTTACAAAGGAGGAACGAGTGTCGCAAGCATACTAGTTCCAAGCACAAGGAACACACTAATGCTCATAGCAAGGAGACATGTGCAGGAAAAGGATACTCGGGGAAAATTCCCCCATGGGTCAAAGTGTCAGATCGCAGAGGTAAACTGCTACAAGGCTTGCATATAAGGCATGCTTCAAAGGTTTAGTTGAGAGCAACATGGAGCTGGAATTAGGCCAAAGACGCGGAGATGCAACTGTGATTAGCAAGACACGATGAAACCCCCTTCAATGTATTTTCTACGAGCCCAGAGAAGGTAAGCTTGATGGTTTTTCATTTTTAGAGAGTCTGAAAAAAAATAAATGAAGACTCCACTGGGGTACCTTTTTCGAAGATAGTCAAGTCGGCTTGAAAAATGGATAAATTAGCACCGAAAAGACGTCTATTCAAAACCATTTTAACGAGTGTGACACAGCCAAGATCACTCGACAATCTTTTCAATTTTAAAGAGTCTGAAAAGAGCTTAACTATGGACTCACTGCCTTTTTCTAGATTTAGTCTCCTTAGCCCGAAAAAGTATAAAATCTACTAAAGAGAACTCTCCTGGTGAGACGAATCTCCTGAGGTGTGCCTTTTTCCTCCTTAATCTACAAGCTGGAAAAAGGGGTAAACTCATGCTAGTAGATGTTTTTCTGAACCAATTAATGAGTGTGAAAGAACAAGGTCACTCGACGATCTTTTCACTTTTAAGGAGTCTGAAAAGAGCTTAACTATGGACTCCATAATGGATTTTCTTCTGGACCGGTTTAACGAGTGTGAAGAAACAAGCTCACTTGACGATCTTTTCAATTTTGGGGAGTCTGAAAAGAGCTTAACTATGGACTCCGTGGGGGTTCCTTTTTCGTAAATTTAGTCCCTCATGCCCGAAAAAGGGTTAAACTTATACCTTAGAATACTCTTCTAGCGAACCGAAGTTCCTAGAGTATACCTTTATTCGTACAATTGACCATCCAGACCAAAAAAGGGGTAAAATAATGTCAGATAGACGTGCCTTCAAATTTGAGTTTGACGAACGTGAAGGGCAACAAGATCGCTCGACAATCTTTTCATGTTTAGAGGGTCTAAAAAGGGCTTAAAAGAAGACATGAGAAGGTTACTTTTCTCAGTTAATCTGGATGAGATCAAAAAGCATACATGCAATCTCACCGGATGTTGATTTCGAATTTCAAAGCGAGCTTGAAAGACAACAAAGCTTGCTCATGCTCGACATTTCGTGGGTCGATTCCTAGCATCTCCTCGGGGGAGCAGTCCGCTCCGACGAAGACATTCTCCACGATGCCAGGGGCTCTGGAGATATCAATAGGTATTGTTTTAGCGATGGTTACCATATTACCCTCGACATAAACTGCATGCATAGCCAGAGGATTGATAGGACAAAACCTATCTCCAGTCATAGTCAACACAAATTCTCCTGCCTCTATTCTTTCTAGCTCTGGGAGGAAATAAGATATGTTATCCGGACTGGTAAACGCCTCTAAAATCGCCTTGTTAGAGGGAAAGACCAAGTCTAAAGAGTCGATGGTGGCAAGGGAACCTTGAGCACGGGCAGGCTCGAGAACTGGATCTAACTCCGGTGCAAGAGTCAGATCAGGGTCGACTGAAGCTTGCTGGACTATAGAGTATGCAACTTCTATCACAGAAAAGGGAATGGACATGCCATGGTGCCATGTCCCTTCCATCATGGTTGATGGGGAAGGAAGAATCCACAGATCATTAAAGTAATTCGTACGGAACGACGACACTGAAAAGATTTCAACCTTAGGCTGGTCGGGGACAGCCGATATCATCTTGACATCGCCGGAAGGAGGAGGATAATCGAAAGTACCCATGAGAGGTGGGCACAAACCAACTCCCATGTTGACGACGCCGGGTCATGGGTTATCAATCATCGGGACCGTTGATGCCCCTGATGAAGGGTAAGGTTTGGAGAAAGACAATTGATTAATGGTCACGATTCGACCCTCGTTTGGAAACATCAAGAGACGAAAAATTGTGGCGACCACGACATGCATGGCATATGTCCAACTCCTTCCTAGTAGAAGGTTGTAGTCGAGAGGCATATCGACCACTTTAACTTCGACGCACACGGTCTTCCCTTCTAACTGCATGGGGAAAGAAGGAATGATTCCATGTGGTATGAATGAATGACCGTTGAAAGCTGTAAGAAGAGTAGGTGACAGAGGCAGAACGGGTTGGCCTATGGCCTTCCAACAGGCCAATGACATCACACATGTCGAGGTGCCCTCATCAACCACCGTGCATAAAATATTCCGAGTAAAATATTTTGTGGGATGAGCCACTACTATCTAAAACACGACGTGGTATGGGAGACAAGGCTTTAGGTCGGTTGTATCAAGCGTGATAGTTCCCGTATTACATGTCTCAGCGGATCCTAAGGCAGCAAGAAGAACCTTTCTCTGCGAAGGGTAGCTCTAGAGGACCTCCAAAGCAGACATTGCGCAAGGGGTTTGTGACAAATCCTCCACCACAGAGTAATTATGGGCGGCCCTCGCGTTTGGATTGTGTGAAGCCTTTTTTGAACGCCCCTTTCGGGATGCATGTCATTGTCTCTCCCATCGTTCACTTGATCTGGAGAGGAATAGATGGATTCTCGGTCTCTCTACCCTTCTCAGAAGTGTTTGGCATTCCATAATCATGTGTCCTAGTAGCTATATGAGCATCACCTTTCAACATATAGACATTCAAAGTCTAGGGATTGCTAGACGATGAAGGGGATCCCTGATTTCCCCCATCCATGTTCGGAGAGGCTTGAGTTAAATTTTTCCCATGAGGAAATGGGTTCGTTAATACTGCAGGTTGTTGATGTGCCAATAAATTTTGGGCCTCTGTGAGTCGAGGGCATAGGTGAGTCGGGTGGTCTTCCGCGCAAAGGTTGCACAGATACTTCGACTTCTTTCTCTCCGTATTTCCCCCACCAACATTATTGGTGGGTTTCTTATCCCCTTACCCTTATTTCGTTGTTTTTTCTTCCCTTCAGCTTGCTAGTTGGATTTTGGTTTCGTCGATTGCACATTGTGTACATCCGACGTCTGAGTAGGGGGAACAACTGAACTAGATATTTGGTTGGCCATTGTCCACTGTATTGACAATTGTTGCAATCGGTTTGACAACAAATCAGTGGGCTTCGCTTGTGCTGAACCAACAATGTTGTCAGCATGTGGTCCAGACTTATGTCTAGTCTTATCAAGAATAGACTGTGGTGCATCTAGTAGAACTTCGTAAAGCAAACCATACTAAGAGTAAATCATCTCTAGTTTTTGAGCTCTCATTATCTCTTCTTCCTCCGAAAAGACCCACAATGTTGCTACGTCCTTGGATAGTTGGGGTACCAAAGACTTAAGGAACCATTCCAGCAGGAATGCTGGTGGAACTAGTACTTTAATCAAACTCTTCTGACGCCGCCATTCTCGGATGTGATCAGAGATATGGTCGGCCTTTGTATGTTCAAAGTTGGTTAGTAGTTCGGTGCCAGCATCGTATCTCACCGATAATTGAAAATGATTTAAGAAAACCATTGCCAATTCACCAAAAGGAGAGTATCTTGAGCGATTGAGTTCAATGTACCATTTCGTTGCACTCTCGATAAGAATGCATTGAAACAAACGCAACTGGACAGAGTCATCTCTCAAAGAGTTGGACGAGCACCATAAATGAAAGGTAGTCACATGATCACTTGGATATTCATTAGGCTTGCCTTCGAACTTTGGAATATCCGAGGGCAACTTGGTCGGCATAGCAGGCCAACATGGATTGTGACAGATTGGGTCGTTCAATAATCTTGACAAGTCTGGCAAATGAAAAGTTGCCAGAAAAGGTAGCTTAGGTTGTTGAGTATGTACAAGAGGATAGGGGCCTGGGATTTGGCTGGCACCAGGTTGCCAGGAAAAGTTAGGTTGTTGGCCTGAGTTCTGGTAAAAACCATGGCCTAGGCCGACATTCGGATGTTGCGCTTGTTGAGACGTGATCGGCTGACTCCCGTAGTAGGACGTTGAGGGTTGAGAAGGGATTGCTCCCGACATGGTGTTCCAAAGGTTCTGGAAAGGGTTGCCCCCTACCGATCCAAAGGGCATAGGTACTGAGCCTTGCCCGGGGTTCCATTGACTATGGAAGGGGTTTCCCTCGGTCGACATCCCTGACGAGGGAATTGATCCCTGCCACGGATTCCAAGGTCTTGAGAAGTGTGTGCCCCCTGTGCAGGAATAGTACCCTGCGCAGGATTTTGTGATCCAAAACTAGGGTTGCCCCCAGTCGAGATGGCAGTTGACGAGAATACATTGTTACCAAACGCGTAGAACAAAGAGAATGACGAAGAACCCACCTATGTGGTACTGGAAGAAGGTCCTTGACTACCTGCTCCAAACAAGTTGTAGTTCATAGTTGGCCAGGCGATTTGTTGAGAAGTACCACCAAGCAAGGGGGACAACGAAGGTATATGAACCCCGTCATAAGGGAAAGCATTATAGGGGGATGAGGTGCCCCCCATGGACCCTTGCAGAGGAGTGTTTGAGCTCCCTGACCCTGGACCCATGGTCTAAAGGGTGGAGTAGGTGAGGACCGAGTTCGTGTCAAAGTTGGGCATCCTGTATGAAAACGGAGGGCTTGTCGCACTCTGCGTAAACGGTGCAGTGATTGTCGCCATGGACATAATCAAACCACTACCCGAGTAGAGGTGGTCGAGACCATGGTGGCCCAGACTTGCGAAGGTGAGTTAGGAGGTGGAACGCCCCCAGTTGTGGCAGTCGTAGAGGGAGTATGAGGACTCCTTGACGAAGTAGCAACATTTGCATCCATCGCTGCTTGTGGGACTATTTGGCGCTCGTGATGTGTTACCCTTGGAGGGGCAATTTGTATCAAAAGTGGCGCTGACGAGTCGGTGATCAGAGGGTTATATGGACCGAGAGATTCCACTCCAAGGTCAGAAATATTCGGTTCCTCCAGAAACGAATGTTCTCCTCTCAGAGTTGGCTCGGGTACAGTTTCCTGTGGCCCGGTCGTCTCAAAAGACCCTTGCTAATATAGTCTTCTCCTTCGCGGTGGCGGTGGTGGATCCAAGTTAATCGGCGGCAGGCCCAAGAGCCTTCACAACCGATGGAGCTCTTGATCTTCCACTGTGGGAGAATATCAACAAGACACTAAGGCTTTCTAACGTTGAAGACCAAAAAACGCACTAGAAAAAGTTCTTAGAGATAAAGCAATCAAACCACTACAACTAGTTGGAAGAACAATTACACCAGCCAACACTAGAGCAACTTACCGGTGCAAGTGCAACTTGAACACGGAAGCACCCTCCGGGTATACTCTGCAAAGCATGGCCCGATGTCTTCCCTAGGTACCACGGTATACCCCCGCAGTCACCTGTGTAAGCCCCTAAAGTAAAGGCAACTAGGTTGCCAGCTCGCGAACAACTACCAAGCGTGTACAGTCGACAGTCAGGTGGACCGCAATGAGTAGGGTATCAAGCCCGAAACCTATAGAGGGTATCAAAAGAAAGTGTTCCGGAAGACGACTGAGGACCTCGAACGGATTCTAGACCCACAAAGCTCCGTGGAAAATGCGATCAACGTAATCCCAAGATAATTCATCTATATGCGTTCCTCCGCTACGATTGGTCCGACTTTGGAGGGGTTATCTTCGCTACCTTTCTGCACGCGACCTCGTGTTTAGCCCCTGTGTTAGAGGGGGGTCCCGGATAATTTCCACGTTACTGGACTTTTTCACTCCCTAGCACAGACTCTTATGTTTGTTTTGTAGCCTTGAAGAGTTTCCTCTCCAACCTAAATCAAGGCTCTAGCCTAATCTAGTTAATGGACCCTACAAACACCAAGTCTAATAAATTTTAATTAAGCGTTGATTTTAGGTGGTTTTTCTTAATTCAAAGGAACAGAAATGAAACTGGTGATGTTTGTTAAGAGACGAAAGAGAACAAAAAATGCTGGAAACAAAATTACTTCTTCTTCAACAAACAAAGATTTGCAAATTGAACACTCTTTAACCAACTTTGCTAACTATATTTTCTCTCTAAGATCTTTTCAAAGAAAAACTCAAAACTGAATTTCACTCTACTGTGAGTTACTTAAAGTCCTAAGTATTCAGTAAAGAACTTAAGAAAGCACTCTTCTTCCTAAAAAACAACTAACCTAACTACTTAACCAAACAAGACACTGGAATCTTTATTTTTTATTTTTGTCTATGCTTCAAAACAAGAAATTTGAAAACAAATTCTTTTATTTTCTTCTAAAGAAAGAAAAAGGGAAAAGTGAAGACAAGACAAGACCCAATAAATTGACTTCAGGTTTACTGTGGATCACAGGGAGTCACTGAAAGAACCAACTAAGGCTAGAACAGAAAAGACTCACAGACTCATAAAAAAACCTTTTCATCGAAAACACAAGCAATCATTAAAAGATAAAGAATCTGACGTCAAACCTAAGCTCAAAGTCTGTAACTACAGAGACCGAGACTAAATCAAGAAACCCCTAAGAAGTCAGACTTCCATCAGGGGAGAGGATGACTGCCTCTCCTTAATAAAAGGATTCTCGACACAGGCATGCTACCGACACTTAAGCAACCTGCATATGTACACAGGATGTCCAAAGGTAGGGCGCGTATGTATGCGGGCAGACCTTCTGCAGGCCGCGTACACCTTTGTAACTCCTCAAAAAAAAGAAAACAACAGTCAAAGGAACAAGGCAGGGAATACTGGTATGGCAGACCATAATCCCTTAAAGACACAGTGACTTACAAAGAACTCAAAGACGTAATTAAACCAATTAAAAAACCCAAAAGGATCCCCAAAAAACCCTAGATACTCCCTAGTATGGTCGCCAATTCTGCTATAATGGGAAAACCCCCCTATGGACTACACTAGGGTTCTAAAGTGCAGGTAGATCTAACCATCTAAAGTCTCTTACTTTTAACAACTATCCCGACAACACCCCACATTCATGCATAAAATAAAAAGTATAGGGATTCGATAATCCTACCTTAAACTTCGCGTCTGGTGTCGATCCCTTTGCGCTCGGTCGTTTCTCGATTGCAAATATCCTCCCAAGGGTGACCTGCATTCACCAAAAGACAAACAAGGAACTACGAACATGCATTCTATATATAAATTAGTAGGTTAGATGTCATAACAAAATGTAAATCAAACATAAAGATTGAACACATCATATGGCGGGATGACAAAAGTACTTCTTTATATTAATCTCACAAAGTCACTTACAAAGTGAGATCGACGACTGCTCCTCGAACCCGGTCCTGGGCTTCTCTTCACCAAGCTCCAACTGCTTACACATATCCTTTCTCTCTCACACTTCTCTTTAGAGAATGGGCATATGTTTATGGATGAGGAAAAAGGGCAAGAATAAGGAATTCTGGCTCAAAACTCACAATGTGGCTGCAAATTCTTGGGGAAAGGGGGGAAAGCAAAATGGGCAGAGTTTCACTGTTGCTATGTTTCTCCTTGGAATGGGAGCCCAACACCTCTTTTTATATGCCAAAAGGATGGTTATTCGGTTGGGTGACGGGTTATAGGTGATCAATTGGTTAGGAAACCACCCAATAGCCCATAATCTCAACGAATCCCTTGCAACTTTTTATTTTTTGCAACTTTTGTGAGTATACGCGGGATGTAATGGTGCATGCAGCTAGCATATGTACGCGGGTAGTAGTGGTGCAACTAGCATACATACACAGGCAGTAGTGGTGCAGGGCGCGTACATCTTCAAAAATTTGGTTTTTAAGAAGAGTTATTCAGTATCGGCTTGGCAAAAATAGTAAGTAAGATGGCCTGATGCCAGGTATGCATGTCTAGTGCAAATTAGGGTTATAACAAACCTGGGATGTGCAGAACACCAAGAAATGTTCTAATCCTTCCATCTGTGAGCCTCAACTTGACTTTTCCTCGTCCTATGATTCTGGTTGTCGAATCATCAACTAAGAAAATATTACCTCCATCATACCTTTCATATTCACAGAACCACTCCCTATGGGGAGTCATATGAAAGGATGCACCAGAGTCAACTAACCATGCCTCATGATCTGCATGTGTGCTTGAAGAAGCCAAGTAGACATCCCCTCCTTCTTCCTTGGAGGTCTTTTCTTCTGTAGAATGAGATTCTTTAGATCCCTTGTTTTTCTCAACTTTGAATCTACACTGCTTCTTGTAGTGCCCTTCTTTTACACATCTCCAACATACCCTTACAAACTTTTTGGGAGATTTAGATCTACCCGTAGACTTAGATCTCCCACTTGAGAAGTTAGATCTATTTCTTTCCTGGGATCGTCCTCTTGCAAATAACGTGTCTGTGCTCTGTCCTTCCATATTCTTCTGTCTCATCTCCTCCGACAACAAGGATGAGACCACTTCATCAAACTTCAAGGCAGTGGTATTACTACCTATGGCCACAACCAGAATATCCCACAAGTCTGGTAAAGAACACAGTAAACTAATACATTTATGTTCATCTGAAATTTTAATCTCAACAATTACTAACTGACTTACCATAGTATTGAAGGCGTTCAAATGATCTGCCACCGAGTCTCCATCTCTCATCCTCAGGTTATACAACTTCTTTCTCAGGAATAGTTTATTTACTAGGGACTTAGACTGATACAACTTCCCCAACTTTTCCCATAAATCCTTGGTTGTAGCTTCCTCTGACACATTCAATAATATTGAATTAGAGAGACACAATCAGATTGTGGTCTTTGCCTTCCTATCCAACTTTTTCCAGTCATTTGTTGAATTTATTGTAGGTGCAGTACCTGGATCTACTGCGATCCATTGATCTCCGTCCACCAACAGATCTTCCATCTTGAGCTTCCACGGCTCAAAAATTTTCCCATTAAACTTCTCGATCTCCATCTTCGAATTCCTTGCCATTTCTTTTCACCTGAAAAATCAATACCACAGATCTCCCACTGTAACAAGGCTTATCACAGTCCCGAGCCAAACCCTTGACCATAAAGGCGTCCCTCTGAAGCCAACAAAGCTCTAATACCAAATGTAGATTTTAACCTTGTACAATATCCACTGCAAACATATATTCAGTAAAAGAACAGAAAAGATACAATGGCAAATGCAAATATTACATAGATATTTTTCCCCTGGAAACCCAAACTGGGAAAACCAACATATTCTATATTCATTCATAGTGATACATTGTTTACAATACAATATACATATAGGCACCAACGACATCCAAAACCCTAACCCAATGACCTAGATTAGTCAACAACCCTAATTCCTTAACCGGAAATAGAAAACCATCGACAAAGAAACCATGTGCCGAAAAACCACCTAAAATATGTGACACATTTTCCGAAGCAGAAAAATATGTGACACGTTTTCCGAGGCATAATTTTTTTTTCTCGGGGGTGCTGCCCCTGAACCCCCGCGTTGGGGGAATTCGCCCCCCATCAAACCTCCTGGAACATACACTCAAAGAATATAACACATACCCAACATATAGTATCCCCATTGTTCTTCTAGTTTAAGAGAAGTGATAAACTGATTGGAAGATGAGTATTCATTCAAGAAAAATATTACAATGGAAATTTTGCTTGCTATCTTCTTGGAGCGAGGATAAGAAAATGTAAACACAAACAGATCATGATTAATCGAAAAAATGCATAGGTATATAGAGATCTGATATGGGATGCCAACCAACCACGTGCCAACCATTCTAGTTTAAGAGAAGTGATAAATTGATTGGAAAATGAGTATTCATTCAAGAAAAATATTACAAGGGAAAGTCTGCTTGCTATCTTATTGGATCGTGGATAAGAAAATGTAAACAAAAACAAATCATGATTAATCGAAAAAAATGCATAGGTATATAGGGATCTGATATGGGATGCCAACCTACCATGTTCCAACCAACAAAGCTGGAAGGAGTGTGTTGAATTTACCCAATACTTGAGCAAGGGAGTTGATTTACTACAATGTCAGATTCTAACATATCCATAATGGGGTTATCCAAGTGAACTAATATTGCTTGTCATCCTCATTATTGGGTTCAAGTTGCTAAACATGTAATGTGTGAGACTTTACATGTAATTTTGGTCTCTTGTCAAATTTATGCTCCTTGGTGGTGATCACCTTAGCATCATAAGCTATTTTTCCACTTAGTCCTTTATCATGAGCACATTGAGAGGATGTCAACTTCGATAGATAAACACTTCCATTGTTTATTGGTAAAGCAATTTGATTGTTGTGATAATTATTAGATGCAATTGCTATAGAGAAAATCCATTGATGAATAAAATATCTTATGTAGAGTTGGTAGGGTTTGCCTAGTCTCCAAAGATGTATTGTGACCACCACTACCATCCCACATGTTTGTTGTGCCACTTGCTAGTTGGACATTTGATGGTTCTAAATATCTCAATGCTTCCACAGATTCCTCTCCTTGCAACATGTTAGTTAGAACTTCATCCTAGATTGTCGTGGAAACGTTGTTAGGTGGGAATTCTTCCATTTTATGACCAAGGTGAGGGTCTATTCCATTATTTTTGTGGAGGACAGGTTGCGAAACTAGGGAAATCACACTACTCTATGTTGAACTTTTACTGTAAAATCGTAGTTTTGTTGTCAATACACTTTCCTTGGAGCTATTGGTGGTTGGCAACAATTAGATCTCACTTAGACCATAAAATCCTTTCTTCCATGTGTTAGGACAATTATACTACTTTTCCCTAACATCAAATAATTGAGAAATAGAGCCAAAACCATTCGTATTCAAAGTTCCATTAGGTCTATATATCTCAAAGTTGGAGCTTGAACTTGACTTGCATGGTAAAGCCTAGATTTTCTCGTTCTTCAACTCATGAACATATCACTTTAAAATATCTATAGTTGGCATATGCCTACCCATAAAAGGTTAATTGGTGTTTTAAACATGAGGTACAATAGACCTTTGAGTTGGTGAAGATGTAGGAACGAGACTACGTGTAGTGGCTAAAGTTGTATTTTTTAATTAAAGCAATCAAGTACTCATGTATATGGACAACTAGTCTTGTGTCATGTGTGGAGTTTGAGAAATTGCATTGGTTGAAGAACATATGTTGCTCAAGGAAATGTTGTCATTCCTCATGTGGGGAAGAACAAACTTCACCATAGTTGTGAAAACTTGAACATTGTTGTCCTCTACTGGGGGTTTGGCTATAGGGCCCAATGATGCATTTATCCCAGAATATTGTCTAATATCTGCCTTAAGAGAATAACCATGAGAGTCCACAATATTGTGAACTTTCGAGCTATGTGCATAGGTGTAGTGTCACTACCTCATATTGCATAAAGGGATGCATGGGTGGTGAACTCAAGTATTGCAACAATGAAGGCTATTGAATCTTGGGTAGTTTCACTTAAATGATCAACTAGGGGAATTGTAGACTTGTCGAGCACTATGTAAAGTTTATGCAATCATCAAGTGTAGTGTTATGATACATTATTGAATGAATTTTCTATCCTTTTCTTTTAGGGAGTGAAACAATATGATTAATATGCATCTACTTATAATAGAGAACCGTAACTTTATAGCATTAGTCTTCTAGACATGGAATGTCTTAGGACTTACTGGCCAATGCTACAAAATTTCTCATCTCCTTCAAAATTAAACATCATTGTTGAAAGTAAAGTAGAATGTAAATTCTTAATGCTATAGAAAGGAAATGGACATTGAAAGGTAAATTCAAATGTTGGAAGATAAATGCATTCTATAATGCACTGGATCACACAACAAACTGTTGAACAACTGAGCGGGGGGGTGAATCAGTTGTCATCGTGCTTAAACAATTATGCCCATTTTAAACTCTTTACAGAACACTCAATGATGATCACAATAATGTAAGGAAGTAAGCAATAGAATATTCAACATCAATCACACACATGAAATATATAGAGATAGATATTTCTTGAGGAAACCCATAAAGGGAAAAACCTCTTCTTCTTGATATTATAAGTAGTCTTATTTTCTGTACATTATCATTCTTATGAGCACCAACTCCTTTTGAGGCTACCACCTCTGTTTTACAAGCAACAACTTGCTGAGAGCACCAACTCTTTGATTTCTCTAACACCCATTAGAAGGAAGCGCCAACTCCCTGAGTGTTCCAACACCAACTGGATGGAATCACCAACTTCTAGTTACACAGGAACCAACCTGTATAATAGATAACAATAGTTCTCCCTTGCACCACCCTACCACCCTGGTTTTTCTGGCTGCAACCATATGGAAGCTACAATTCGCCGTGTTCAAGCACCCACTTGAAACTCTGAGGACAACAGTCCTCCCCAACACCTCCCTACCACCCTGAAATATAAATCTTTTCTTTCTTAAATTTATCATAGTGATACAACATTTATCAATGGCTTACCAGTCTCATCACTGTTCTGCTACACTGCTCTGCTTTGCCTGCATTAGTGTCTTTATGCTCACATGAATTGCCCTTTCTGTTCTTCTACGATTTATGCTCTATGCACCACGTCCATCTGATGCGCTATGCCTCTGCATGCTCTTCACTGCATCATTGTTCTTCCCTTTAGGTTGTTCACTTCGTCTCATGCTACCCACACCATAGCTAATGAGACAATCAACATCATATTCTCTGTTCTGCATCTATTTCACATGCCGAGTCCTCTGGAAGATGATCATCGCAACTCTACGTCTTCTCGGGCGGTTATCCTGAATGTGTTCATCACCAGTGGCCGATTTCCTGAGATTCTTTGGCTTCTCTAGCAATCGCAACTCTTCATCTTCTTTGTCAATTACAGTCAGTCATTTTGGCTTCTTTGGCTTCTAAGCCCCTTCCTTCACGTGACCATCGACGGTGACCAAACGCCTATTCAAAAGGCGCTTCTCGAACTCGGACTTGTGAGCGCTAGCTCCGTTTCTTGATATGACCTTGGGCGATGGTCTCTCGTGACCAAATGATTGCGGGCGCAGGCTCTCTTCATGTTAGCCCCCTGTTGCATGTGACCTTGGGCCATGTCCTTGCATAAGCGAATGATTGCGGGCGCGTCCAAGAGTTGTTTGGGATCAATTGCTTTTCTCCCCACAATCCACCTTAGCTACCATGTAACATTTCTCCAAAACCATGGTTTCAATTGCGGCTCGCTCATGAAAAATTAAGATCCGAGCATGTTCTGACCCCACAATGCGACGAGACCATCGATCTCACGATCTTGACAGTGTTCCTTCGATCAACGGCTCCAATCTATCTTCCTTTCTACCTTCTTTCCTCTATCCACGCATGATCCTTAGTCTTAATGATCAGGTGACATGTGGCCCTCCAAACCAACGGACGAGATCGATTTCGCCTTTCGGGCTTCGAGAGTTCCGATTCTCAAACTCTGCTTGCTCCCAGATAATTTCACTCGGAGTCCAAGATCCAACAACGCCTGTCCCTTTTTGGATTGACAGTCACAATCCCTTTGGGTATTCGGGGTTCGACAATCTCAACTCTCAACTTTATTTCATCCTTCCTTTGCTTTTTCCCAGAGCTGACAATCCACCGACGCGTGTCCCTTTCGGATCAACGGTCACGATCCTTTCGCGTCTCCGGACTTTGAAATTCTCAAGTCTCAACTGGAAATCCTTGAAGTGAGATTTCTCTGAAATCTCGGATCAGCTGACATGTACTCCCCTTGACAATCAACGGTCGAGATTTGTCTTCGGCGATTTTCATGTTCTACCCATCCACAAACTTCCGAAGTTGTGGATCTCGCACCACCTGTCCTCCTCGACGATGGACAGACCCAAATCACTTCAGAACTTCGAAACTTTGGGCAAGTGCTGGTGATAAATCTCTCGGAGTAAAACTCCTGGAGTGACGTCACTTACTTACGTCACTTGATGACGTGACATGAGCCTAGTAGCTGCCACGTGTCACTCAGATTTGTGATTTGCACGTACCTGAAGTGCCAAATCAACTCGACACTTGTCATTGTCTAATTGTGCCACGTGTCCTTGCTGACGTGGATCGTCATTCACTTCGGGACTTCGGCCTTCGAGACTTCATGTATTTCGACTTTTCAAGTCGCCAATTCTTCCGAAGTGAGAATCCCCGAACAATAACCTCCTCACAAATTTTAGACCTGAACTAAACGTTGTTCGTCGATCATGTTCTCAGATCGACGGCTCGATCTTTCTGCGATGCTACTTTTCTAGCTTATCTTGTCCTTCCACTTCAAACTGATTTGACGACTGTCGCTTACTCTGGCTCTCCGGCTCTCCGGACTTCGGGTTTTTCAAGTCTCAAACTGAAAAATCCTCGAAGTGATTTGCTCCGAAATTGAGGATCGTGTGCCACTTGTAAGTCTTGACGATGGACGGTCCCTGCTTACTTCGGGACTTTGGAACTTTTACAAGTCCACTCTCCTACGCTCATCAAAGGCTTAACCTTCTTGCATTTATTTTTGAATCCAACGACTATTGATCCTTGGCACTCAGATCCAACGGATCAGATCTATAGTTCTCCTTTGCGCTTCCTCTTGTCATTGGACGTTGATCTAACGGTCATCGACTATTCAAGATTGGTGATCCAATGACCACTGTCGTTCTTCCCCCTGATCTTTCTGATCTCTCTGACTTAGAAATTTTTCTAAGTGTTCAAAGGTCTCGATCTTTGCTCCTCCTGCAAATCCTTCTCTTGGACCTCGGCCCCCGCACACACTTGTGCTTTGCGTGCAACTCTGCGCTATTCCTCCTGAGCTTGATTTCTTCTGCAAACTCATGCTATTCCTCCTGAGCTTTGATTCCTTCTGAGATTTGATTCCTTCTACACCCTCTGCTTGTAATCATGCCATCGTCGTTGTTGTTCTTGCCATTAATGACAAGTACATGCTTTCCTGTAAATCAAGCCAACAATCTCCCCCTTTGGCATTGATGGAAAGCCTAAAAGGATGCACTATTCTGCTTGGACCTCCAACTATAGCATCCAGACCACTCCTTTTCTTCCCCTTTGACATCAATGTCAAAGAAAACATGCTCCCCCTAAGTTGTTGCAGTACTTTGCGAAGGTATCAAATATTCAACCAACACATACTCCCCCTGTCAGGATGGACTCTCTTAGGTTGATAATGGGGTCATGCCCAACTTCTGGCGTAGATACTCAAATTGATCTTTCGCAAGCAGTTTAGTGAAGATATCAACAATCTGATCTTTAGATGGAATATAATGCAAATAAACAACAGTGTTGGTCACCTGTTCCCTCAAGAAATGATACTTGATGGGTATATGCTTGGTCTTTGAGTGAAATACGTGGTTCTTTGACACATTGATTGCACTGGTATTATCACAATGAATTGGGATCAGTGCAGTATATTTTACCTCCAAGTCTGCAAGTGTCTAAATCATCCACAATACTTGGGTACAACAAGTGGTAGCTACAATGTATTCATCTTCTGTAGTTAATAAGGAAATGGAACCTTGCTTCTTGCTCAACCATAATACAAGGGAATCTCCTAAGAAGAATGCACCTCCACTCGTGATTTTCCTTTCATCCACGCAGTTAGCCCAATCAACATTTGAATAGACTGGTAGTTGAAAATTCTCATTCCTAGGATACCATAGGCCATAGTCCATTGTTTCTTTCAAGTATTTGAATATTCTTTTGATATCTAACAAATGACTTTGTTTAGGTGCAGCTTGATACCTTCCTACCATTCCAACAACATGCATTATGTCTGGACGGGATGCTGTGATGTACAATAGGCTACCTATCATAGACCGATATGAACTCTGATCAACACCAAGTGAGTCATCATCCTTGCTTAATTTGCATCCAATGACCATAGGTGTGCTCATAGGTGTGGAATCTTCCATTTGAAACCTTTTCAACATTTCTCTTAGATATTTCTCCTGAGAAAGAAATAATCCTTCAGACCTCTGAGTAATTTGCAGACCAATGAAAAATGGCAGTTCCCCTATCATAGACATTTCAAATTCAGACTGCATGGCATAAGCAAACCATTGTATCGATGAAGCATTATTGCTTCCAAAGATGATGTCATCTACATAAACCAACACAATGAGAAAATCATTACCCTTTGTTTTGATATATAGATTGTTGTCAATTGTTCCTCTCTTGAACCCTTTGTCTTGAATATACTTATCCAGTCTGTAATACCAGGCACGAGGAGCTTGTTTCAACCCATATAAGGCTTTCTTCAGCTTGCAGACAAAGTCAGGGTTATCTGACAGTTGGAAACCCTCTGGTTGTTCCATATAGACTTCTTCTTTTATATATCCATTTAGAAAAGATGACTTGACATCCATTTGATAGACTTTAAACTGTTTATGACAAGCATAGGCAAGAAACATTCTGATAGCTTCTAATCTTGCTACGGGCGCAAATGTTTCATCAAAATCCAATCTTTTTATTTGAGCATATCCTTTGCAGACCAATCTAGCCTTATTTCTTACAATATTTCCTTGCTCATCCATCTTATTTTTGTAGACCCATTTTGATCCTATTACATTTTTATTTGCTAGCCTAGGAATGAGTTCCCAAGTGTCATTCTTTTCAATCTGGTCCAGTTCCTCATTCATTGAATTTAACCAATTTACGTCTTTACTGGCTTCATTAAAGTTCTTGGGTTCCACCATGGATACGAAGGACATATGTGATTGCTCGGTGTCTTTGATTATCCTTCTCCTGGTTTGTACACCTTTGTCTTTCTCACCAATTATCTGACTTTCAGGATGATTCTTTTGAGTAATTCTGGAGGAAGGATTTGATGTTGTTTGTTGTCCCGACTCTTCTTGTCTGGGTGTCTCTTCTCCATCTGATTCTTGGACCTATTCATCTTCATTTTCAGCTGTGTCCTCTGTAGTAGACTCAATATTGCCCACCTCTCTTATTGGGACTCCTTCATCAACCTTTAAATCAATGCAATCAACTAATTTATGCAATATTTTATTAAAACATCCATATCCTTTACTATTGGTAGCATATCCTAAGAAGATGCCTTCATCAGCCTTGTCATCATACTTGCCAAGGTTTTAATTATTATTCTTTATGTAGCACTTACTCCCAAAGACTTTGAAGTGTTTGATTGAAGCAGGTCTTCCATACCACAGTTCATAAGGTGTCTTGTCACTATGTGGTCTGAAGTGGGCTTTGTTAAGAATATGAACTGCTGTGTGTATTGCTTCTACCCAGTAAGTTTGACCAATGTTCTTCTCATTCATCATTGACCTAGCCATTTGTTGAACTGTTCTGTTTTGCTTCTCAACTACTCCATTTTGTTGTGGAGTTCCTAAGATTGTGTATTCTCTCTTGATCCCATGTTTATCACAAAATTCCTTGAAATCACTTGACATAAATTCTCCTCCTCTATCTGATCTTACTACCTTTAACCTCTTGCCTGTTTGATTCTCAGTTAAAGCCTTAAATATTTTAAATTTCTCAAATGCTTCAGTTTTTTCTTTGAGAAAAGCAACCCAAGTAAGTTTGGAGTAATCATCAATGATCATCATAAATTAGTTTTCCTTCCCTGTGCCTTCCTGTCTTGATGGTCCACATAAATCCATATGAACTAATTGGAGTGGTTTCTTTGTTGTAGTAGAGCTCTTGGATTTAAACTGTGTCCTGGTTAGCTTTCCTACTTGGCAGGGTTTACACATAGAGTCTTGCGGCTTTGATATTCTTGGAAGATCTTTTACTGTCTCAAGATTTTTGAGCTTGATTAAGTGGTCAAAGTTTAGATGTCCAAGTCTCCTATGCCATAACCATCTTTCATCGTGTTTGCTTAGATGACACTCTTCTTTATCTTCTTTCAACACATATACATTATTTTCTGTCCTATGCCTTTAGCCACTACTTGTCCTGAGTTTACAGACTTTATCTTACAATGCTTGGAAGTGAACACCACTTCACATCCTCTGTCACACATTTGACTTACACTAAGCAAATTATGTTTCAGCCCATCTACAAGCAGAACATCCTGGGCTTTTCCTTTACCATTACTCAAACTCACCATCCTTTTACCCTTGATTTTACCTGGTTCATCATTTCCAAAGGTTACATTTCCTATTTTGATTTTACTTATAGACATAAACTTATCCTTGTCTCCAGTCATGTGCTTGGAACATCCATTGTCTATATACCAGGGATCTTTTTGTTTTTGAGCTGAAAGTACTAGACCACACTTTTCACTATCTTTCTTTTTCCATGTGCTGGCATTTCTAGCTAAAGGATTTATCCTTGGATCTACTTTGTACTTCTTCAGATGGCAGTTTGCAGCTTTGTGGCCGAAGTTATGTCAGTTATAACATTCGAGCTCATTATTCAGTAGGTCAAAGTGATTGGTGCTACGTTATCTATTCATTGGCTGCTTAGTTCTATGTTGTAAAGATTGTTTATTTCTTGACCTCCTCAGTTGCATGTCTCTAAACTTAATTTGACAATTTGCAATCTTATGACCAAAATTAGAACAGTAAAAACAGTAACCATGGAAGAAATTTTGGTACCTGAAGGATGGTCTTCTTCTTGGCATTTGTTGCTCCATCTTCTGATCTCTTTTTTTATTTATTAGGGATCATCTTGTCTTTATTAGATTTTGGTGACAGAGTACTGTCATGGTCTGATTGTCTACTGACTTGGAACTTGATCATCTTTACTGGCTCTTTGCTTTCTGGCTGTTTACTGCTTGAACCATTTACATAACCTAAACCAGTCTTCAACAAAGGAGAACTATGTTTGCTCAGAACGTCGTTTAGTTCTGTCGTGTCTTTAATGCTTGGAAGATTTTGGAGATACAATGTTTTAAACTTCTCCATCTCTATTATGGTTTTTACTACATCTTCTTCCAACGCTTCACATCTTGCCTTCTTTTATGATAATTGATGTTTCAGAATGTCCTCTATTTTCTTTGCCTCTTCTAATTCCACTTTTAGCAGGGCAAAGTCTTCATCAGGTTCTTTATTGTCTTTCTCGAACTGTATCAACAATTGTTTTTTCTTTTTCTTCTTAGATCTGAGTCTAACAATTTCTTCTAGAGCACTGATTAGTTCTCCTTCCAAGTCAACCACAACTTCTTCATCGTCAACATCACTTCCTGTGATTTTATTATCATAATCCTCTTTGGCCATAAGCATAAAGTCATTAACCTTATCTTCACAAGAAGAGTCACTATCTATGTTTTCTAAAGAGTCATCATTGTTTACACATAAAATTTTCTAAAGCCCCTTCCTTCTCGTGACCATCGGCGGTGACCAAACGCCTATTCAAAAGGCGCTTCACGAACTCGGTTTTGTGAGCACTAGCTCCGTTTCTTGATATGACCTTGGGCAATGGTCTCTCGTGACCAAATGATTGCGGGCGTGAGCTCTCTTCACGTTAACCCCCTGTCGCATGTGACCTTGGGCTACGTCCTTGCGTAAGAGAATGATTGCGGGCGCATCCAAGAGTGGTTTGGGATCAATCGTTTTTCTCCCCGCAATCCACCTCCAGCTACCACATACCATTTCTCCAAAACCGTGGTTTCAATTGCAGCCCGCTCACGGAAAATTAATATCCGAGCATGTTTTGACCCCGCAATGCGATGAGACCATCGATTTCACGATCTTGACGATGCTCCTTCGATCAATGGCTCCGATCTATCTTCCTTTCCTGCCTTCTTTCCTCTGTCCACGCGCAATCCTTAGTCTCAAAGACCAGGTGACATGTGGCCCTCCAAACCAACGGACGAGATCGATTTCGCCTTTAGGGCTTCGGGAGTTTCGATTCTCAAACTCCGCTTTCTCTCGGAGCATTTCACCCAGAGTCCACGATCCAACGACGCGTGTCCCTTTTTGGATCGACAGTCATAATCCCTTCGGGTATTCGGAGTTCGACAATCTCAACTCTCAACTTTCTTTCATCCTTCCTTTGCTTTTTCCCGGAACTGAAAATCCATTGACACGTGTCCCTTTCGGATCAACGGTCACGTTCCTTTCACATCTCTGGACTTCGAAATTCTCAAGTCTCAACTGGAAATCCTTGAAGTGAGATTTCTCCGAAATCTTAGACCAGCTGACACGTAATCCCCTTGACGATCAACGATCGAGATTTGTCTTCGACGATTTCCATGTTCTCCCCATCCACAAACTTCCGAAGTTGTGGATCTCACGCCACCTGTCCTCCTCGATGATGGACGACCCCAAACCACTTTGGGACTTTGGAACTTTGGGCAAGTGCTGGTGGTAAATCTCCCGGAGTAAAACTCCCAGAGTGACGTCACTTACTTACGTCACTTGATGACGTGACATGAGCCTAGTAGCTGCCACATGTCACTTAGATTTATGATTTACACATACCTGAAGTGTCGAATCAACTCGACACTTGTCATTGTCTGATTGTGCCACATGTCCTTGCTGACATGGATCCTCATTCTCTTCAGGACTTTGGGTATTTCAATTTATCAAGTCGCCAATTCTTCCGAAGTGAGAATCCCCGAACCATAACCTCCTCGCAACTTTTAGACCCGAACTAAATGTTGTTCGTCAATCATGTTCTCAGATCGATGACTCGATCTTTCTGCGATGCTGCTTTTCTAGCTTATCCTGTCCTTCCACTTCAAATTGATCTGACGACTGTCATTTACTCCGGCTCTCCGACTCTCCAGACTTCGGGTTTTTCAAGTTTCAAACTGAAAAATCCTTGAAGTGATTTGCTCCGGAATTGAGGATCGTGTGCCACCTGTCAGTCTTGACGATGGACAGTCCCTGCTTACTTCGGGACTTTGACAAGTCCGCTCTCCTATGCTCATAAAAGGCTTAACCTTATTGCGTTTATTTCTGAATCCAACGACTGTTGATCCTCGGCGCTCAGATCCAATGGATCATATCTGTACTTCTTCTCTACCCTTCCTCTGGTCACTGGATGCTGATCTAACGGTCATTGGCTATTCGGGATTGGTGATCCAACAACCATTGTCGTTCTTCCTCCTGAGCTTTCTGATCTCTCTGACTTAGAAAGTTTTCTACGTGTTCAAAGGTCTCGATCTTTGCTCCTCCTGCGAGTCCTTCTCTTGGACCTCGACCCTGGCACACACTTGCGCTCTGCGTGCAACTCTGTGTTATTCCTCCTGAGCTTAATTCCTTCTGCAAACTCACACTATTCCTTCTGAGCTTTGATTCCTTCTGCACCCTCTGCCTGTAATCATGCCATCGTCGCTACTGTTCTTGCCATCAATGACAAGCACATGCACAACAAATATGAAGGTGCATTCACCAACAACCTCTCCAAGTGGGCCCCATTTAGAGAGGACTGGTAAACCTCTTTTTTAGAACTTGAATTAACTTAGAATAATAATAGTCTTTTTATTGCATAAAAAAGATTTAGAATTACATCCTCTAATTTGCGGCTCTTTAAACCCTAGCTATAAGCAAACTCAAGCATATCATTGTCTATCCTAATAGAGCTGGAAATGAACATATTTATACTAAGAGAGCCTTGGATCCTTGACAAGGAAATCCAGGTTATGAACTAATAGTCTTACCCTCAAAATTGCCATTTCCTCCTTCATTAGTTAAGGCGGTTTTTTGGGGAATGGGATCCTAGGGTGCATGATCTCTTTTGGCACATGAGCATAGATCCTCTTGGAGGATCCATGACACAATTTTTCTCTTGACCTATTACATTAACTATTTACTATGGAGTGCACGATTGTGTCCCTCCTTCTTAGCTTGGGGCAAGAGGCCTATTCGAGAGCTCATGGTGTGAGTCTCTTCATTGGTTTGTTGCTTTCAATGGGCTATCACAGAGTGCAGTGTGATCTTGCTTATTCCTCAGAATGGAGCATTGGGGAACACATATATGCAACTTTGATTGTTGCTTTGCTTGGGTTTCTAGGGCCAATCGATTGATGCCCTAATTCTTTGCTAGCGAAGCATTGCCTTCTTCACTACATTGATGAGCACATACCGGCTTGCCCTTCTCCTAGTTGTAGTTGGGATAGATGTCGAAGGCATGAGCAAAGCTAAAAAACAAACAAAGTACTCTTTCTGCAACCATAAGGGTTAAAGCCATAGAGAATAAATCATCAACAAGCACATCACAAACCCATACTCATCAAGAATAGGAAAACTCAAACATTTTCTCATGTCAACTCATAAAATGCAACCAAAGTAAACTATTGTTAGACTATTAATCAAGACAACGTCATGGCCTACATAATTGGTCAATTTCACAAGTACTAGGATGAATAATAGACAAAACATCAACGTTATAGGGGTAATTGGTTATGCAAAATAGATAAAGATGTGCTAATTCAAGAGCCTGTCAATAGGTGTTAGACTATGTATGGTGGAGTGGATGAGGTGGGACATAATGATGTAGAGATCATAATATTTAGGGAAAAGTTTAGATTGGAAGTCGATATTCAAGAAGTGATCATGTGCAAAATCCCATATCTTTTCCAAGATAAGGAGACATAATGGTTGTAGAGCTTCAAAACAAAGATGTTGAATGAGTATGTGGAGGACTGAGTCCATGAGCTTTTGATATATGTCAAAATGCCTTTGGTGAATCTGTGCGGTGGTTAGAGTGGCCATAGTGCTAGGAAAGGGAGTTCCACCATTGTAAGCATTGCAAGGGAGCTTGTTCCTATTATCTTGTCTACAGATGGTGAATGGAGAAGAGGCTGGGTCCTCTACTTGTCTTCACTTGTAAGCCAATTACATAAGAAACAAAAATTGTTGTAGATTGAGGGTGTAGATCCTTAGTGATTTCCAAATGAGATGATAGAGTTGATCGTTGTAACGGCTACAAAATCCCGCAGAAGAAGAGAACAAATCCCTTGTGGTGGTTGTGGAAGCCAGGAGCAAACTGCTCTGATACCATTTGATACTGATTGAGATAGAAAATTAATAGACATAACTTGTATTCTAATATTCAAGCATATGTTTTAGATAGAGAAACCTACTTTTTATGGGATTGCTAGATACAAAATGGGGTAATGGTTCACTTTGATTACATTTCTTTCTTTATTTATCATATTCTACTATTATTATCATCCACCAATTATGCTATGGTATTTATTGTCCTCCACTTCTTGGTGTCTTGGTTTCTATACTAGATTGATTTGTAAGATATTCTAGTATAACACTTTGTCACAACAAATATTACAAGTTTTTAACAAAACATCTCTATAACACATTGTTTATTGTTATTATTATAATTTAACATTACAAGCATAACACTCAAACTACCAAAACACATTGAGTGTAATAAAATGTGTTAAAGCAATAAGCACCAACCATCCACACAATGAACACAAGATATACCTCGGAAAACCTAATATGGGAAAACCCAACAGGAGGGTGAGGACTATACCTTGCTCTTTTCTTCTTAGGGATGAAACAAAAATACAAAGAAAGATGAACTCATTGTGGAGTTGCCATAGACAATGTGGTTTGTATCATTGCTACATGGTCTTATACTTCCTCTGTTATGTTATGTTCCACAATATTCCTCTATTATGTTTTGGCAACCATCTAAGGTTAGGGTTTTTGAATGCCTCAACTTCTGATTAGGATTATGGTTTTAGACCTTTTAAAATCTTCTTAAAAGTGCACACATGACTAGCTCCACATGTGTGAATAATGAGCTGCGACGTGGAATCCATTTAGTACCATGGTGGTCAATAACATTTGTTAACTTGAAAGAGGCATACTTTCTCATATAAACTCGAATTAAGGTGAACTTTATGCCATTGAAAAGGTCTTGACATATAGAACAATATCAATGGATTGCAAAATATCTCCGTAAGTTTTTAACCAACAAAAAAAACTATTTAATACCCTAAACTTACTTTGAAAGTTTCAATTCCCTAAATCCTTTAAATAACCCTACAAATAAAAACAACTCCAATTTTACCAAAATAAATAACAAATTATATAAAGAACCATTTTACAACCATATTTAATACCTTAAATCATCATAATTACTATAATAAATCAATCACTTTAAATGAAACCGTTTTCTAAAACAATGATGAAAACATAAAATCCAATAAACACATATTATAATTTTAAGCACAAAAAATTCTTAATAATTACTTAGGGAACGATCAATGGTATGTTCACAAACTCACGAACTCACTAAGGCACACAGCCGTACACAACCACAACAAACATCATCAATTATTCCACCAAAATGCCCAAATAAGTCAAAGTAAATAAATAAATTAAAATAAAAAATACATAATTTTGTACAGAGTTACTAGGAGTGAACGGTGGAGCATGCAGGGACAAGATAACTGGCTTAATCAACTTTATACCTGGAAGCCACCACGTCTAGAGTAAAACAGCAACTCAAGCCCTATAAAATAGGACTCACACCTACATTCCATAAGGCCCAGAGTACCCATCTGTCCTTCGTTGGGTTTGGCATCCCACGGAGCTTTCCTCGACTTGTGGTTTTTCATTTTTTGACTTCTGGTTGCCATTGCACCACACAAACAATGTTTTATTCAACTTTTTACGGGGCTAGAAGAGCCTTAGAATAACGGGATCCAGTGCCATAGATCTGGGTTCCTTTCATCAATCCACATACAGATCTGGGTTTATCCAGATAGATTGAAGATGAGGGCTCGCCATGAAATGCTTCAGAGGAAGAGAACTCTCACACCTCTGTTAGTTTCAGTGTTCTTAGTGGGTTTTCTGTTTTTGTACTATGGATCTTTTCACAGGCCCAGATTGCAGAGGCCCTCAGGGGGCCATGAAAATGGAATTGATGATGTAGCAATGGGGAGATATTCCAGGAAGCTTGGATCCAATGTCGGAGAGGAGGATGAGGATCAGAACAAGGGATTTTCAATAATAAGCGATGAAGATGTGAAGGATGGCAATGCGGAGGATGAGACCAGGCTCGGCAATGAAGATTTTTTTGCAGGAGAAATCAGTGATGCGATACCCAAATCATTTCCTGTAAGAATTTCAAGTGCATAGCACAATACCCAAAGCATATACTCTGAGAATTTCCAATGTATGACATATTCGGTGCATTTTATATGCATAACTTGATATATATGGGATTATAGATAACTCTATGGACTTGATATGTATGGAATTTTAAAGTAAACTGCCTATTTAGATACTTTTATGGAAATTTATTTATCTATGGTCACCGGTAGGTTTCAGTACCAGTAGGTGCTACTACAGCAGTATCCAGTAAGCAGTGCGTGCCCTTGCAATATCATGTATTTGGTACCAGTAGATTCGATATTAACGGTATTTTGTAGCCGATAATAGGCACATAAGCACACCAATCCAATGGTAGCTTAGTGAGGATAATCACTATCACCCTGAAGTGTGAGATCCAAATGCATAATAAGTATTCAATACATTTCCTAGCATGAGATCCAAACGATTGCTGGGCCACAACAGTATCCAGTAGGCACTGCGTGGGATTACAGTAGTATCCAGTAGGCACCAATATAAGTATGACAATGTATAACAAGTATTCAACGCATAGTTAATATTCAATACATTTTCTCAATGCATCGCTATCCTAGTATGAGATCCAAAGGATAGCTAAGTCGCAACAGTATCCAGTCGGCACCACTAGGTGTGATTACAACAATGTCCAGTAGACTCCAGTAGGTGCGATTATAACGGTATTCACTAGATGATAGTAGGCGCTCAGGCACAACAATTCAGCCGTAGGTTATCTGGCTAATAACTACTGCCCTCTAAGCATGAGATTCAAATGCATAATACAAACTCAGTACCCCGAGTATGAGATCCAAAGGATAACCGGAGGCACAATAATCCAATGATATCACGAGGATGGATCTTTGTGCGATTATTAGAGTATTCAGTAGCTGATACTAGGCCTATCCATTAGGCAGGTGGTGTGATTACAACAATATCCACTAGGCACCAATAGGTGCAAATATAATGGTATTCAGTAGCTGAGAGTAGGCACCCAGGCACAATAACCCAACAGTAGCTTAGCATGCTTAATAACTACCGCCCTCCGAGCATGAGATCCAAATGCATAATACATATTCAATACATTTTCTCATTGCATTGTCCTCCGAGCATGAGATCCAAAGGATAGCGAGAGGCACAAGAATCCGAAGATAGTGCGAGGATAGAACTTGAGACCTATGTCTGGATAACCGGAGGCACAATAATCCAATGATATCACCAGGATGGATCTTTGTGCGATTATTAGAGTATTCAGTAGCTGATACTAGGCCTATCCATTAGGCAGGTGGTGTGATTACAACAATATCCACTAGGYACCAATAGGTGCAAATATAATGGTATTCAGTAGCTGAGAGTAGGCACCCAGGCACAATAACCCAACAGTAGCTTAGCATGCTTAATWACTACCGCCCTCCGAGCATGAGATCCAAATGCATAATWCATATTCAATACATTTTCTCATTGCATTGTCCTCCGAGCATGAGATCCAAARGATAGCGAGAGGCACAASAATCCGAAGATAGTGYGAGGATRGAACTTGAGAYCTATGTCTGGATAACCGGAGGCACAATAATCCAATGATATCACCAGGATGGATCTTTGTGCGATTATTAGAGTATTCAGTAGCTGATACTAGGCCTATCCATTAGGCAGGTGGTGTGATTACAACAATATCCACTAGGCACCAATAGGTGCAAATATAATGGTATTCAGTAGCTGAGAGTAGGCACCCAGGCACAATAACCCAACAGTAGCTTAGCATGCTTAATTACTACCGCCCTCCGAGCATGAGATCCAAATGCATAATTCATATTCAATACATTTTCTCATTGCATTGTCCTCCGAGCATGAGATCCAAAAGATAGCGAGAGGCACAACAATCCGAAGATAGTGTGAGGATGGAACTTGAGATCTATGTCTGGATAACCGGAGGCACAATAATCCAATGATATCACCAGGATGGATCTTTGTGCGATTATTAGAGTATTCAGTAGCTGATACTAGGCCTATCCATTAGGCAGGTGGTGTGATTACAACAATATCCACTAGGTACCAATAGGTGCAAATATAATGGTATTCAGTAGCTGAGAGTAGGCACCCAGGCACAATAACCCAACAGTAGCTTATCATGCTTAATTACTACCACCCTCCGAGCATGAGATCCAAATGCATAATACATATTCAATACATTTTCTCAGTGCATTGTCCTCCGAGCATGAGATCCAAAGGATAGCGAGAGGCACAACAATCCGAAGATAGTGTGAGGATGGAACTTGAGACCTATGTCTGGCAAAGCTCCACTTCGCTGTTAGATCATAGGTTCATGTTTAGATATTTTTATAGAAACTTGAAGCACAATGTCATTCAATGTTAATGGAACCAATGACAAGAAGGCGAAATTCAGTGTCACTGTTTGTGACATGCTTGGGGATGTCTGTGTTTTTGTTCTACATGACTCGGGTTTATATTTGTTGTCAAGTTGTTGTTTAGCAAGAGAAAATAGTCATGAAATCTCATTTGATTTAGGAAAATCTTCTTGCAGGTCTGTGACAATCGGCTTTCCGAGCTAATTCCATGCTTGGATCGAAACCTTATTTACCAGCTTAAGCTCAAATTAAATTTGGGGGTCATGGAGCATTATGAAAGACATTGTCCACCTCAAGAGCGGCGCCTCAACTGCTTGATCCCTCCTCCCCCGGGATACAAGGTCAGTAAATTCAAAATTGTCATACTCATTTGAGTACAATTTTATCTCTCCTCTGTTTCTCAAGTATACAAAGACAACTAAACAGAGCTAATCTTCTATGTGGTCAGTTATACATGAATGGGGTAGTAAATGTGGTCAGTTATACATGATGGGGTAGTAAATGTGGTCAGTTATACATGAATGGGGTAGTAGGACCAGAACTCAATTCATATACAATTACAGCTGGGACTTATGAAGTGAAATAAAGATTGATAAAAACCAACCTCAGATTCCATTATTTTCTTCTAGATTCAAGTGATATGTGCACTCTTCTCATTAACATCTTTTAAATTCTTCTCTAGGTGCCAATTCGGTGGCCTGCAAGCAGAGATGAAGTATGGAAGGTAAACATACCTCATACACATCTTGCCGAGGAGAAATCAGATCAGAACTGGATGGTGGTGAATGAAGACAAGATCAATTTTCCTGGAGGAGGAACTCACTTCCACCATGGAGCCGACAAGTACATTGCTGCCCTTGCAAAAGTATGGCATTTTTGTGATTTAGGATCACCTTTCCTTCTTGAGTAATTCTGCATTTGTAATTCAATCTGCAGATATGGCCTAAGTTCACATTTTCAGTGTGTCTACCTGTCTTTTTGAAGTTGTAGTTTAATCTGTTATTCACTGCTCTAATTTTCTATCTTGATTGCAGTTAATGTATTTGTTTTTTTTGGAAACTCAGTAAACCCCCTAAATTATGTGCGGATATTGCAGATGCTGAAATTTCCCAATGAAAGTCTCAACAACAGTGGCAAGGTCAGAACCGTTCTAGATGTCGGTTGTGGAGTTGCTAGCTTTGGTGCATATCTTCTTCCTCTTGACATTGTGGCAATGTCGCTTGCACCTAATGATGTGCACCAGAATCAGATTCAGTTTGCTTTGGAAAGAGGAATTCCCGCAACTCTAGGTGTATTGGGAACAATGAGACTGCCATATCCAAGCAGATCATTTGAATTTGCGCACTGTTCCAGGTGCAGGATTGATTGGCTTCAGAGGGATGGTATATTGCTGCTAGAGTTGGACAGGTTGCTGAAGCCAGGGGGCTATTTTGCCTATTCTTCTCCCGAAGCATATATGAAAGATGAGGAAGATCTTCTGATATGGAATGCCATGAGCAATCTTGTCAAACGCATGTGCTGGAAGATTGCATCAAAGAGAGACCAGACTGTTATATGGGTTAAACCTCTCACAAATAGCTGTTACTTGAAGAGAGCTCCAGATACCAAACCGCCTCTATGCAGTCCAGATGATGATCCAGATTCAGTTTGGCAGGTTCCAATGAAGGCTTGCATTACACCATATACAGATCGTAAGCTCCTTTTACCTTCTCCTCCATTTGAAGATAGGTGATAGAGTTTTGTAATCTGAATTTGAAGCCAACTGTTTGAACTTTGAATTTAGCAAGTAGACATGCTATTCTCCAGTGAACATGTCTATAAAAGATGTGGCAAATCTGACTTGAACTTTGACGCACAGGTATCCAATTTTATGGTTCAATGAGATAAATATAACATACTTTTTCAAACAGGGAAAATAATTCTCCGGAATCATCCTATATCTCTGTCAATAACCTATTCGGGAAAAACATAATTTCTGTCCCCAATTGGTATATCAATGATGCCCACAGTAGTGAGTAGGTTTGCTATTGCCTAGTTTTCAGTTCCTCCAAAAGGAAATCCTGTTTGGACACTCAGACATGGCTATCCAATTCCTTGATGCAAATCTGATAAAAGACATAAAATAGGTGATCTCTTTTCCAGATCATAATAATTGCAGATTATATTAGATGTATAAATGCTTGAATATTTCCTGCATCGTTGGTTTGATGGTTCGTTTCTGCTCACAGAATTTGTATCTATAAGTGGTTCGGTAATCTGTAATTGCCTGATTACATAAGGAGAATATTGGAGAATATCATAGAATGGAAATAACTTAATAAGTCATTGAAACACAGGCCTCATGTTTTTATGACACATTTTATAGATTTGTGTGATAGCTATCACTGAGATCTTTTATCTAAAAATTGATATTGAATGGAAACTTTAGAAATGCATCACGCCAAAGGCAGTGGACTGGTGCCTTGGCCAAAACGACTGACTACTCCTCCACCTCGGCTGGAAGACCTTAATGTCGGCGAAGGAGAGTTCAAAAAGGATACGGTAATGCATCTAGATTCTACTGCTGTAATTAGTAGCCTGTTGTCACTGCTAGAAGTTTATATTGGGAATTAGAAACTCTATTTATTGACTATGCTACCTTAGGATTTCCTAAACATTGACCATTTTGTTCAATGCAGCTTGTCTGGCATCAAAGAGTGAACTACTATTTGGAGCAAATGAAGCCAATGATTGGAAATGATACTTTTAGAAACATTATGGACATGAGGGCAAATCTTGGTGGATTCGCGGCCGCGCTTATTGACAAAGATGTTTGGGTGATGAATGTTGTTCCAGTAAACGCTTCAAACACATTGAAGGTCATCTATGATAGAGGCCTGATGGGCACTGTACACAACTGGTGAGCTGGGAAAGACCATATATACTACTGTATACTTAGCACAGCATCATTTTTCATGGCATTCACATCTTGTATTTGGAATCTGTTTACAGGTGTGAAGCATTTTCAACTTATCCTCGTACTTATGATCTCCTTCATGCCTGGACTCTCTTCTCTGATATTTATGAGAAGGGCTGCAGTGTAGAAGACTTGCTTTTAGAAATGGACAGGATCCTTCGGCCAACAGGATTTGTGATTATTAGAGATAAGCCTTCAATGATAAAATACATCACTAACTATTTGCCTGTCTTGAAGTGGGATTCCTGGAAATTGATTGTCAATCCTGAAGCTGATCCACTTTCTTCTGATGATGAGACAATATTGTTTGCGCAAAAGCAGTTGTGGATACCGGATGAAAGTCAGTAGAGATGTCATTTTGTAGACTGATTATTCAAGCAAATTTCATTAGCTTGTTACAGGCTGGCTGAATATTTAGGATGCTAGTCTTCTTTGCTAGAAGGTTACTACTTATTCAAGCAAATTTCATTAGCTTGTTGCAGGCTGGCTGAATATTTAGGATGCTAGTCTTCTTTGCTGAAGGTAAGGCGGCAGTAATTCTTGTCTAACCTCCTCGTGAGAGGAATGAGTCCTCTCATTGTTCTGCAAGGAAAAGAGGTGCTTGATTTGTGATTTAATGTGTTACTTTGAGAGGTAGTGAATATAATCATATCTTTCAAGGTTCAGGGAGAGAGTTATGTTGACTTCAATTCAAATTTCATACAAATGTCATTTTGATATCCATTGGTATTTATTTTTGCTTATTATATCAAGTCTCAGATTCCGACCATTCTTTAAAATTCTCTGTTTCTTTTCTTAATCCATATGTTTCCTAAAGATTTCGAGCTTTTTCATCAATAGGCAACACAGGATTATTGGAATGCATTCCATCTTGAAGTTTTAAATAAACGTATCGTCTGGGTTGTGGGTTGTATTTAGTAATAAAATTATCTGTGAATGGATTTTCAACATTTCTCTTCTTCCTTGTTTGTTTCTTTGCTGATGAGCCATATCGTCTTTGCTTCCAGCCTTTGGTTGATTTATGTTTCGAAGGATTGAAAAAGAGAATTTCAAGCAATCAAGATGAAGTCATAGGAATACTTTCTGTGTAGAAGCCGATTAGAGGGTGATAATTAAATCCAATCATGAACTAACTACAATCATTATATGTTTCTTTGTCGAGCATGTATTTGGTGCAAGCAATTGGCTGTTTTATCCTATGAAGGATTTAGAAGAGAACTTAAGTAATTTTCATAGAGCTGGAGTAGCTCAGTGATCAAGCATAACTTAGGACTTACTAGGCACCCATGTTCTCACCTTGCTTGGGAGGTCTGTATTGGCTGCTTACAAATTTTTGATCATCACGGTTGTTGTTTATGATTTTGCTCCGCTCCTTTCACTGTACATGCTGATTAGAAAGTGGTAATTGTACCAATCATCAAGTAATCTTCAGTTTCTGACATTGCTTACAACCAGCACAGACACATGTAATCCCGTGATATGCACCTGAAGGTTGTCAACCTGGGGTTGCATATTTTGAGTTCCAATATTTGATATGTTGTCATTTGTGCGAGCTTGTGAAGTTAAGATATGCATCCTCAAGCTTCAGGACCCTGAGGTGCACATCAGAGGTGAGTTTACGTTAATGTGTTAGTTTTCTATATTCAATGCACCCTCTAGATTCAATGTTCCTTTACATACATGAAGAGTCGATGGATCACCCTCACCTAGATTGTAGAATGCACCTTGGTGCAAATATAAATGTATATTATCTTGTTCCATTGTATTACATATATCTCAGTACTTTTCTTTCATCCTCATGGATCTTAGTTGTACAATTAAGTGTAGAATGCACCTTGGTGCAAATATAAATGTATATTATCTTGTTCCATTGTATTACATATATGATATATCTCAGTACTTTTCTTTCATCCTCATGGATCTTAGTTGTACAATTAAGGGAGACATTTTATCTGATTTTATTATACTCGTTGGGGGCTTGTTTGCCTTCTATGCTATTTAAATTATAGCTCTATGTAAGAATAAGGAGGTTCGTAGAGGAGATTCTAGAAGCATAATGGTATATTTGGAGAGGCTTATGATGTTTCCATGCTGATATATCTTTTAACCATATCTTTGTATATGGACTCTACATTTAGATTAGATACACGAACTGAGAGTCTGATATACTCCTAGGATCTCTATTTCTTTCTCCTTTTCACTTCAATTAATGTCACTTCAAATCTCTGGTCTATTGAAGCATGGAAACAACAGTTTTACTACTTTTAACTGTTAGATCTGTACACTCATGTTTCTGTTTTTACTACCTTAAACTCTTATATCTGTATACTAATGTCTATGTTATGAATTTTCCTAACATGTTCATACCGTAGTTAGATGGCTTGGGCTCCGGAATGACTCAACAAAACTGAAGACCAAGAAGATGATTTGGACCCGTGAAAAAACTCAACAAATAAAGACCTACAAAATTGTTTAAAATAGAAATATGTTTGTCAAACTTGATCAAGCTGATCAACTCTTTGTGAGTTTGATTATACTGGATCAAATTTGACCAAAATGGTTAGACTTAGCTTGTATCAGATCCACATTCGACAACCTTTGCCAGTTTTGACCTCGGTGAATGGTTCCTGTTCAATTAGTCTATTATGGTTGAAGAGTAGCCCCTTGCTTTTTAATGAGGGTAAATGTTTTTTTTGCTTTTTGAGTTATGAACTCTGTAAGGGTAAATGGTTTTTTGCTTTTTGAGGAGTTATGAACTCTGTCTTAGCATTATCGTAATTCTTCTTTAAAGTTTGGTAGCTATGCAATTCAATCAACACATTGTTGTAGGGTTGTATGATTGTAAGGGTTTGAACTTGGATCATTTTGCATAGCGAAGTTTTGTTACAATGACCGAACTACAACCCAGCGAAGTTTTGTTACAATGACCGAACTACAACCCGATGAACAATGGCCTATTGTTAGGGAGTGCTAGTGCTGAAACTTGATGACCCAACATGGGTCAATGAGAAGGAGACCAATTCTGAAATTTGACCCCACATAGGTCTATGACCATTGTTGAGAAAACCCCATATTGTTCGTATGGAGGAAAAGCTTGGGGATCTTTGTTGTAGGATACATCTCTTGGGGTTGAAGAGTGGCCCCTTTTTTCTTTTAATAGTAAGGCTAAATGTTTATTTGTTTTGTGGGATGTGTGAACCCCATCTTCGCATTATGATAGCCCTTCTTTAATGTTGGTAGTCATCAAACTTATCCAACAACACAAACTGTTCATGGCTCTATGCTTGCTAGGGTTTGAACTTGGATATTTTTGCATTGCAAAGCCTTGTTTCAATCACTGAACTACAACCCAACAAACAATGACCCATTGTTAGGGAGTGTCAATGTTGAAGCTTGATGACTCAACATGGGTCAATGAGAAGGAGATTACTCTTGAAGTTAGAATCAACATGGATGGATCAAATGAGATGAAGTATTTTTTGGAACTAGGTTCATTGGTCCATGGCCGAAAAATCCCCAAGCTTAAATGGAGGAGAGGCTTGGGGATCTTTGTGGAAGGATACAACGGTTATTTATCTAATTGTTATAGGTTTTTTTCATCGTGGAGTTCATTTATGAGATGAATAGAGTAAATGTTATCAGTAAATGTTATTGTGGAGTTCATTTATGAGTTTATGTAGTGTGTGGGCCTCTCTTTGAAGCCATGTCACCTTAGCTTAAACTCACATATAGAATCTTTTTCAACGATCTTGACATGGGTTATAGATTGGAATTGCTTTAAACTCTAGCCAAAATCACCAACGGCTCAAGCAGGGATGGCATAATGATGACAAATCTTGGCTAAATCATCGAGGAATAAAAGAAGTTATTCTGCAGGATACGAATGATCTTAAAAATATTGTATGAGATAAATTTAAGGAGAATCTATGGTGCGATAAAGAATTTAGAGGTTAAAAGAAAATTAAGATATTATAAGGAGTTGGTTAACCCCAATCTTGAAGATAAATAATATCTCTTTGTTTTGACTAGTGTAAAGAAGATAATCGATATTGTTAAAATAAGAACTAATTCTCATGAGCTGCATAGTGAAATTGAGCATTGAGCAATCCCCAAAACACCATGGTAGGAAAGACTCTGGCACCTTTGTGACAACAAGAGGGTTGAAGATGAAAAACACTTTCTACTAGAGTGCCTTGCGATGTGCGTATACCCAAATTAGATCTCAATTTCAAAATATTTGTCACAATATTGTCCTTCCTAACCTTCTAAGTCATCAAAACTTTAGTGATCTTCAAACGTTTTTTCTTAATGTTTTTCAAGCATCAAAATAACATTTAAAAAAAATCCAAGTAATTTTTTACTTTTCTTAAGGTTTGATAAACCAATTTTGATCTTAGTGGACGTTAACCATCATCATCATCATCATAAGCCATCGGTAATGTTTTGCGTTGTTTCATTAGCTTGGCTACATAAAATAGTAACTATGTTTCCAATAACTACACTTGGATTTGCATTTATGTAGAATTATGCAAATGCCTCCTTGACCTAATTGTGTAGGAGAGTGGAGATCTACGCTGGACACAACTCTTCGATTATGAAAACGTTGCCTTTCACTTCAGAGTATGTTTTGACCATGGAATTGTAGTGTTTAACACCTTGTTTCCCCCAGTCTGTAAAAATAACTATACTGGCCAAGAACTATGGCAAACTCAAAAATGTGAATGCGTGATGTGAATGGACCTTGTGAAAAAGGTCGATGAATGTGAATAATATTATGAATATATATTGCAGGACTGCTGAGAGGGGATATGCTGAAAAAGAGACCACGATGGCTGAAGAAAGGTGGTGGAAGGCCCCTGGAAAGGTGGCGTTAACTTCCACCGAAGTCGATACCGTATTTGGACTTCACTGGCCCGGAGAACCAAGAGTGGCTCGCTGGCCCTGAATTAAATGACTCGCCAGGATTGGTAGGTAAAGGGCTCCTCATGAGTAATGAGGGATGGGGGTGAACTGCCCATCCGTAGAGTCCTCAGACCTGACCACTGCGAGGAAAATCGTTCCACACACAACCTCGCCGAAAGGAGAAAAGGCAGGAAGAGTGTGGGATCAGGGGGCAGATGCGAGGGAAAGAGGAAGAGGAACTCTGGAAAAATACAGAGTGAGTGATAACAGAGAAGGAGAGTAACCTTCGTTCTCGGTCACTGGCAAACAGAGACGTAGTCTCGCAGCATCGTGGTCTCAACTCAGGGGTGGCTAGTGGTAAATCCGTTGGGAGTCGCTGAGCCTACGGTTGGGTGGAAACGAGCACCCCTCTTAGCAGTTGCAATCACGTCTGGTGTTATTTTTGATAAGTGTTTTACATCTTGCATCTTGAAATTTATATGCTGACATGTATGCTCATAGTCTGTGCAGTTTTATGAATGGTTTGAGTATAAGACTGCCTGTGTAGTGTTTTGATTCAGAAATGGTGGTTGCATGCTTATAATGGGAAGACTACGTATGGCTTATGTTTTATAAATCGCTATTTATATGCATACCGATCTAATTCAGACTTCAGGTTTGCTTTTGGGAAATCTATACCCTTATCTGTCTCAGGTAATACTCTGGATAGATCTCCCCATAGAGACACCCTCCTTGGAAAGCTCACCAAGAACCTGGAAAAGGATTTGAAGGCGCAAGTCTTAGTAACCCTGTACGAGGAAGAATGATCTTCTTGAAATCCTGAAATAGCAGCGTAGGGATAAGTATCGATTGACGGACAAGATCCCGTCGAAAGATCTGCAGTCATTCACGACCGTTAGATTGGAGGAAGAAATCAGGGCGTTACATGCCTTAACCCTTTTCCTTTATCTTCGTGAGTAGCGAAGAAATCGGGACCGTAGATCCCCAAGGTCTATGGGAGTATCTGGACCGTTGGTTTTTTTCCACGTCCAGGGAGCAGTGGGAGAGTGCACAGCGTAGGACAGATTTGAGCCGTCAGATCTTAGTTAGAAATCCCGACAGTGGTTGGATCTGTTAGGGGATGCATGAGGGTTAAGCCCTCGTGAATAGGGGCGAAAGTCCCGAAAGAGGAGTCGGTACACAGCGTGGGACAGATCTGAGTCGTCGGATCTTAGTTAGAAAACCTGACAGCTGTTGGATCTGTTAGGTGATGCATGAGGGTTAAGCCCTCGTGAACAGGGGCGAAAGTCCCAAAAGAGGAGTTTGTATCGGGGATTCGGATTTCGGGATTCCGGAAGTCTTGATGACAAGAGATCGGGACACTCCATGGTGGAAGTCTCGAAATAGATCTGGACCGTCCGATCTAGGGAGGATATGTGTCGTGAGATTGCCCATTCTGGGGATTTGGACTTCGAGATTTCGGAGGTCTCGAGGACAAGAGATCGAGACACTCCATGATGGAAGTTTCGAAACATTCTGGATCGTCCATCCGTGGAGGACACGTGGCAGAGATCGAGAGTCCATCGGTATTTTGGATACTGGGGATTCGAGTTGACAGAGGATTTGTGTCACTGGGGGTCGCAAGTCGCGAAACGACGAGGACCGTCCATCTGAGGGAGTCCCGTTGGAAAAAGGTCGGGCCCTCGTATTCATAAATCCCGAAAGAAATAGGACGAAGGCCTTATGAGGAGTGGTCACCTGGACCAAGGCATAGCCAGGAGGGCTAACGTGACAAAGGCCACGTCGGGAAATCGAAAATCGGGGAATCGGGAGTCCCATTGACAAGAGGTCAGGCTCTCGTACTGATAAGTCCCGATGGGAATAAGACTGTGGTCTTATGAGGAGTGGTCATATTGGCCAAGGCTTAGCCCAGGGGGGCTAATTGCTGATCGAAGCTTGTTCGACACTTCGGCATTTGGGGGTTAGCAGAGTCGAAAGACTCGACTTGCTTATATCGCCGAGAAGCGAAATGTGAAAATGCGCCTAGTTGTTTGGCCTGTGATCATGATCAACGATCACATGGAGTTGGAAAAAGGGGAGAGCTAGCTTGTGCTAAGCCCCATAGGATTTCGGGGATTCTGTCCCTCGAGAAAAGGCGAAAAATTTATTATGTCGCAGCAGATGCGTTACAAATTGGTATCATAGCATGGTTACAACACTTGGCTTGCTTGGGCTCATGAACGAGTTGCGCAGAAGCTCCGTTCGGAGCACTCCTAAAGGGAGTAACCCCCTGTCTTAACCTTCCTAATCAAAAGATGAAGTTAAGAATGAAAAACCCCCATTGTGTGTGTGTACATGTGAAAATATGAATTATGTACTGGGTATAAATAAATATAAATATTGACTAACAACCAACGTTTTTCCTTTTGCACACAAGCGGAAGATCACCCGTGGGAAATTATCAACGCATAGTATGGTGACTCACCATGAAGTGGGGGAAGGCTCCCACAATAGAGACGAAGAGTCTGACGAAAGGAGGGCAGTAGGGACCCCTCCAGATCTAGCCGAGACTGTGAGGAGTCTCATGGTCGAATTACAAAGCTGCAAGGCTGACAATGAAAGGATGATTAAAGAACAAGAAAAACAAACAGAAATTAACGTAGTTTTACTGCAGAGTTTATCCGATCTACAAAGAGAAATGCAGCATGAACCTGAAACTCAGAAACATGGTCATATCAGTGGCCACACTGAGAGGAGCACCTCGAAAAAGGTCCACCCCATAGGTAAAGGACAAGCGTCGGATGATTCCCCTGAGAGGGAAGCTGGCGATTCAGAGGGCTCTTCTAGCAGCAGAACCAGTTCCTATCCCCGAAGGAAACAGAAGAAACAAAAGTCTTCCAAAACTCGAAAATTCGAAGAATTCAGAAAAGCCAAACCACCCTCCTTTGACGGTAAAATAAAGAAGGGAGAGGAAGCAAAGCTCTGTCTGCTTGGATTAAAGAAGTATTTTAGAGTCCATGACTTTTTAGAAAATATGAAGGCCCGAGTGGCCACCTTTAACTTGAACGGAAAGGATTCCATTTGGTGGGAAGACCTTAAGAATGTGAAAGGGGTTCGCGAAGAGGACCTGTCTTGGGAACTGTTTGAGAAATACTTCCGGAAGAAGTATCTGTCGGAAAAATATTTCGACGAAAAGACTAAAGAGTTTTATGAACTCAAACTGGGACAACTCACTATAGAAGAATATGTCAACAAATTCCTCGATTTGTTGAGGTATGTACCCTATATCAAGGCGGAAAAGGCAAAGGTGCAACGCTTTATCAGTGGACTACCTAAGGACTATTGGAATAGAATTGAATTTGATGAGCCAAAGTCTCTAGAAGGCACTATTTGAAAGACAACCTATTGTCATGAACAATTTGGGCATCGAGCAGAACCTCGCGAAGGATGGAAACAAAAGAATAGTTCAAGATTTCAGAAAAGGGGGATTAAATCCCCAGGATTTAAGAACTACAAGAAGAACCCAAGAATGAACTTTCCAGCCCGGAGTGTACACCAACAACACTTTCCCTCCTTGAGCGGAAATAAAACTTCTGGACCCATATCAGTAAAGACTGATAACCCAAAGAGAGAACCTTTGAAATGCTGGGGTTGCGGGGAAGAACATCTCTTGAGAGATTGTCCACATCGACAACAGAATAGTTGGAGGATTTATAACATCCAAGAAACTACCACCATCAATGATGTGGCTAGGAGCGTGCCACAAATTTATGCAGCTTTGGATAATAACCAAGCCGACCACCAAGCTTCAGTAGTGAAAATAGAAGGTATGATTTCCAACCATCTAGTGTCTGTTTTAATTGACCCTGGTTCAAATTTGAGTTATATAGCCCCTAAAGTTGTTGATAAGTGTGAACTACAGCCACAAAAACATACCAAGCCATGGTTGGTACAATTAGCCACTGACACCAAAAGAAGGGTAGCAGAGGTTATACTGGCCTGCCAATTAATGTTGGGTAGGTTCCCCACCCAAACAACCCTTAACTTATTACCCCTGGGATCGTATGATCTGCTGATTGGTATGGACAGGCTAGCCGCCCATAAAGCCAGATTGGACTGTTACCATAAAACTTTAGAATGTGTAAGTAAATAAGGGAAAAAGATAACCCTTCAAGGGATCCAAAAAACCTGTCTCGGTGAGACAAATATCAGCTCTGCAAATGAGAAAGTATTGTCGAAAGGGATGTCCCCTATATACAATACAGGTGTTGAAAACAATCGAAGGTTTCGAGGTTAATTGCCGGATAATCCACAATTGGTGTCATTTTTGTCATTGATGTTTCGAATCCGAATCGGGATTCATCATCAGGACTAATCGAAGGTGACAAACCAAGCCCTGACGATCACCCTATCCTGAGAGAATATAGAGATGTGTTTTCAGAAGAGGTACCGGGTTTACCTCCGAGAAGGGACATTGACTTCTCGATAGAACTTGCACCAGTGTCCAGGACACCCTACCGGATGAGCACACCCGAGTTAGTTGAACTCAAGTTGCAATTAAAAGAAATGATGGATAAAGGCTATATTCGACCCAGTGTGTCTCCATGGGGAGTACCAGTCCTGTTTGTGAAAAAGGAGGACGGTACCCTTAGACTATGTATAGATTATAGGCAACTCAATAAGGTAACCATAAAGAACAAGTACCCCTTGCCCATGATCGATGACCTGTTCGATCAATTGGGGGGTGCGTCTATTTTCTCAAAGATTGATTTGAGGTCGGGATACCATCAAGTCCGAATCAAGGGTGAAGACATCCATAAAATTGCCTTCCGAACGAGGTATGGTCACTATGAGTTTGTGGTGGTGCCATTTGGGTTAACCAATGCCCCTGCCACTTTTATGTGCTTAATGAACAATGTACTCAACAAATTCCTAGACAAATTTGTGCTTGTTTTTATTGATGATATATTAATTTACTCCAAGAACATAAAAGAGCATGAAGAGCATCTTAGATTTGTGCTGCAAGTGCTAAGAGAACATCAGCTCTATGCCAAGTTCAACAAATGTGAATTCTCCAAGAAGAAAATACATTACTTAGGCCATGTTCTCTCCGAAGAAGGAGTAGCGATAGACCCTGACAAAATCAGGTCTATCATGGAATGGCCTACCCCAAAGGATGTTTCAGATATCAGATCCTTTATGGGATTAGCAGGATACTATAGGAGATTTATAAAAGGATTCTCCAAGATTGGTTGTCCAATCACTGTCCTCCAGAAGAAGGGGACAAAATTCTTGTGGACACAGAAATGTGAAGAAAGATTTCAAACCCTAAAACATCTACTGACCCATGCACTCGTGCTGAAGATCGCCGATCCAGAAGCTGACTTCCTCGTGTGCACATATGCCTGTAAGGAAGGGCTTGGAGGAGTCCTTATGCAGGAAGGAAGTGTGATCTGCTATGAATCCCGAAAATTGAACGAGCATGAAGTCAACTATGTGACCCATGATCTAGAGCTGGCTGCCATAGTGCATGCCTTGAAAATGTGGAGACATTACCTCATGGGAAGAAAATTTGTGCTTATGATCGATCACTGTGGATTGCGATATCTGTTTGATCAACCAAAGCTCAATGCTAGACAAGCTAGGTGGATGGCCCTCCTTAGCGAGTTTGATTTTGAGATCAAACACATTAAAGGGAAAGAAAATAGGGTGGTCGATGCTCTTAGCAGAAGCATGAAAACAATTCACCTGGCAGCGGTGAGCACCTGTGAGATGGATGTCAAAGAAAGAGTCAGAAATGCACAAAAGACATATCCATTTGTCCAGACCGTGACCTTGTACCTACAACAAGAACCCGCCGGAGTAAAATATGAAGGCTACCAGATGACCGAAGGAGGTTTGCTCACTTACAGAAGCAGATTGTACATTCCTAATTGTGACGACTTGAAGAGGTTCATATTGGATGAACTACATAAAAGACCCTATACTGGTCATCCAGGATACCAGAAGATGATCACTACCACCAGGAAACAATTTTATTGCCCTGGATTGAAGAAAGACATAGCCGAGTACCTAGCCAAATGCATAGAGTGCCAACAGGTTAAAGCAGAACATCGACACCTAGCAGGATTATTGCAACCTTTACCAATCCCAGAATGGAAATGGGAAACCATCTCCATGGATTTCAACACTGGATTACCAACCTCAACCAAACAGAATGACGCCATTATGGTGGTGGTGGATAAATTGAGCAAGTCTGCTCACTTTATCCCTGTCAAGTCAACTTGCAAAGCAATCGATATCGCCCAGGTATTCATGAAGGAGATATTTAGACTACATGGTATGCCGAAAGAGATCGTGTCTGACAGAGACACGAAATTTACTTCCAACTTTTGGAAATCACTGATGGCTGGCTTAGAGACCAAATTGTTGTTTAGCATCGCCTATCACCCTCAAACCGACGGACAAATAGAAAGAGTGAACCAAATACTTGAAGACATGCTAAGAATGCATGTAATGCATCAACCCAAGAAGTGGGAAGACTACCTGCCATTGGTAGAATTCGCCTACAACAATGGCTACCAAGCATCCTTAAAGATGAGTCCCTTCGAAGTCCTCTATGGTAGGCCGTGTAATACTCCAGTCAGTTGGAGTAATCCTGTAAACATAATTTATTTTGGACCCGACATGTTGAAAGAAATGGAACAACATGTGACTCAGCTAAAACAAAACCTGAAGGTCGCTCAGAACCGACAGAAAAGTTATGCCGACCAAAAGAGAACTCCAAGAGAGTTCAAAATGGGAGATCATGTATATCTCAGAGTTAGGCCCAGGAAGAGTTCCCTGAAAATGGGAGCTTGTGCCAAGCTGGCACCTCGTTATTGTGGACCCTTTGAGGTTCTAGATAGAGTGGGACCTGAAGCCTATAGGCTAGCACTTTCTCCCACAGTCAAAGCACATAATGTTTTCCATGTCTCACTATTGAAGAAATATGTACATGATGCTAACCATATAATTGATTGCTCTGTGATTCAGGTGGAACCGGAGGGAGAATTCCTACCAGAACCCCAATGCATACTGGACAGAAAGGAAACCCCGCTCCGGAACCAAACCATTGCACAGGTCAAGGTGCAGTGGAAACATTTTGGCCCAGATGAGGCTACATGGGAAATGAAGGATGCCATGAAACAGACATATTCGATTTTGTTTACACTTGTACATGCATGTCAAGTTGATAGATGGAACATTGAGGACGATGTTCCTTTAAGGGGGAGGGAGTTGTAACACCCTGTTTCCCCCAGTCTGTAAAAATAACTATACTGGCCAAGAACTGTGGCAAACTAAAAAATGTGAATGCGTGATGTGAATGGACTTTGTGAAAAAGGTCGATGAATGTGAATAATATTATGAATATATATTGCAAGATTGCTGAGAGGGGATATGTTGAAAAAGAGACCATGATGGCTGAAGAAAGGTGGTGGAAGGCACCTGGAAAGGTGGCGTTAACTTCCACCGAAATCGATACCGTATTTGGACTTCACTGGCTTGGAGAACCAAGAGCGGCTCGCTGGCCCCGAATTAAATGACTCGCCAGGATTGGTAGGTAAATGGCTCCTCATGAGTAATGAGGGATGGGGGTGAACCACCCATCTGTAGAGTCCTCAAACCTGACCACTGCGAGGAAAATCACGCCACACGCAACCTCGCCGAAAGGAGAAAAGGCAGGAAGAGTGTGGGATCAGGGGGCAGATGCGAGGGAAAGAGGAAGAGGAACTCTGGAAAAATACAGAGTGAGTGATAGCAGAGAAGGAGGAGAGTAACCTTCGTTCTCAGTCACTGGCAAACAGAGACGCAGTCTCGCAGCATCGTGGTCTCAGCTAGGGGGTGGCTAGTGGTAAATCCGTTGGAAGTCGCTGAGCCTACGGTTGGGTGGAAACGAACACCGCTCTCAGCAGTTGCAATCACATCTGGTGTTATTTCTGATAAGTGTTTTACATCTTGCATCTTGAAATTTATATGCTGACATGTATGCTCATAGTCTGTGCAGTTTTATGAATGGTTTGAGTATAAGACTGCCTGTGTATTGTTTTGATTCAAAAATGGTGGTTGCATGCTTATAATGGGAAGACTACGTATGGCTTATGTTTTATAAATCGCTATTTATATGCATACCGATCTAATTCAGACTTCAGGTTTGCTTTTGGGAAATCTATACCCTTATCCGTCTCAGGTAATACCCTGGATAGATCTCCCCATAGAGACACCCTCCTTGGAAAGCTCACCAAGAACCTAGAAAAGGATTTGAAGGCGCAAGTCTAGGTAACCTTGTACGAGGAAGAATGATCCTCTTGAAATCCCGAAATAGCAGTGTAGGGATAAGTATCGATCGACGGACGAGATTCCGTTGGAAGATCTGCGGTCATTTATGACCGTTAGATTGGAGGAAGAAACGAGGGCGTTACATGCCTTAACCCTTTTCCTTTATCTTCGTGAGTAGCGAAGAAATCGGGACCGTAGATCCCCAAGGTATCTGGGAGTATCTGGACCGTTGGTTTTTTTCCACGTCCAGGGAGCAGTGGAAGAGTACACAACGTGGGACAGATTTGCGCCGTGAGATCTTAGTTAGAAAACTCGACAGTCGTTGGATCTGTTAGGGGATGCATGAGGGTTAAGCCCTCGTGAACAGGGGCGAAAGTCCCGAAAGAGGAGTCGGTACACAACGTGGGACAGATCTTAGTTAGAAAACCCGACAGTCGTTGGATCTGTTAGGTGATGCATGAGGGTTAAGCCCTCGTGAACAGGGGCGAAAGTCCTGAAAGAGGAGTCGGTATCGGGGATTCGGATTTCGGGATTCCGGAATTCCCGATGACAAGAGATTGGGACACTCCATGGTGGAAGTCTCGAAATAGATCTGGACCGTCCGATCTAAGGAGGATACGTGTCGCAAGATTGCCCATTCCAAGGATTCGGATTTCGGGATTCCGGAAGTCCTGATGACAAGAGATCGGGACACTCCATGGTGGAAGTCCCGATATAGATCTGGACCGTCCGATCTAGGGAGGATACGTGTCGCAAGATTGCCCATTCCGGGGATTCGAATTTCGGGATTCCGAAAGCCCTGATGACAAGAAATCGGGACACTCCATGGTGGAAGTCTCGAAATAGATCTGGACCGTCCGATCTAGGGAGGATACGTGTTGTGAGATTGCCCATTCCGGGGATTTGGTCTTCGAGATTTCGGAGGTCTCGAGGACAAGAGATCGGGACACTCCATGATGGAAGTTCTGAAACATTCTGGACCGTCCATCCGTGGAGGATAGTGGCGGAGATCGAGAGTCCATCGATATTTCAGATACCGGGGATTCGAGTTGACAGAGGATTTGTCACTGGGGGTCACAAGTCGGAAATCGCGAAACGACGAGGACCGTCCATCTGAGGGAGTCCCGTTGGAAAAAGGTCGGGCCCTCGTATTCATAAATCCCGAAAGAAATAGGACGGAGGTCTTATGAGGAGTGGTCACCTGGACCAAAGCATAGCCAGGAGGGTTAACGTGACAAAGGCCACGTCGGGAAATGGGAAATCGGGGAATCGGGAGTCTCGTTGACAAGAGGTCGGGCTCTTGTACTGATAAGTCCCGATGGGAATAAGACTGTGGTCTTATGAGGAGTGGTCATACTGGCCACGGCTTAGCCCAGGGGGGCTAATTGCTGATCGAAGCATGTTCGACACTTCGGCATTTGGGGGTTAGCAGAGTCGAAAGACTCGACTCGCTTATATCGCCGAGTCGCGAAATGTGAAAAGGCGCCTAGTTGTTTGGCCTGTGATCATGATCAACGATTACATGGAGGTGGAAAAAGGGGAGAGCTAGCCTGTGCTAAGCCCCGTAGGATTTCGGGGATTCTGTCCCTCGAGAAAAGGCGAAAAATTTATTATACCGCAGTGGATGCGTTACATGGTGACATTGCGTTCGAAGGCAAAGGTTACTTAGAGTATTGAGGGGAAAAATTAGAAGCCTTCTTAATGTAAATACTTGACGATGGATCAAAATTGGGTGGAACCTAGTAAGACCTAAATAGAACCTACACCAACAACTTTAAAAAATGCTTTTGCTTCATCTCTTATAAGTGTTTTCTTGTAAGTTGAGAGGCAAAAACATGGATACAATCATGATTTCAGAAGCAACGTCCCTATCATTGGTCTCACTGCAGAAGGAATCTACTCGGAAGGAGAAGAGGAGGAATGCCTTGAACTCTTTCGAATGAGGACAAGAACCCAATCCCCATGGCTCCATTGAACAAGGCACAACAATTATCACTAAGAACACCTGCCAAATAGTGCCCAGCTTTGTGGCTGATTGGACTAAAGATCAAACGTAAGCACGGGAAACAATGTAGAAATGAGTTCATCGAAAAGCAACCTCTCATACTATGCAGTCCTCTCCTTTCACTATGCACTTTTCCTTTATATCAAGAGTTTTTTTGAAATTCCTAGTGTTTCTAGGTGAAAGCATATGACATGAGACATGGTGATCCATGATTTTAAGGTCTTTGCCCATTCATCTCTGCAAGGACACGTTTTTTATTTATTCAGTTTTGGAGTAATTTTATAAGATGATATTGAAACTGCATTGTTATTAAGTTGCATTAGAATGGGTTAAAAGTTTGTAAATAATATAATTATTTATATTAAATAAATTATAAATTATAAAATTGTATTAGTAAAAATGAATGGTAATTTCAAATCGAGTTTTTACATTCAATGTTTTATGAGATTATTTTTTAGTTATTGTGGTTTCATTTATATTGGAAGGAATTTGAGGGCTTTCATGTTTATGCAGGGCACGCTTTCCTTACTTTTAAGTTTTTTAGCCATTGGATATGCAATTTTTTTTTCCAGTTTTTTTCATAGTTAAATGTTATATTTAATTAGGACTCACACCTTCTCTTCTCTTCTCAATGATGGGAGCAATATTTATTGTGAGTAAGTGGTTGAGATTTCAAAAATATTTAGATTATCATCATACAAAAATTAGGGACATGGTGAAACAATGGAAAATCTTGGTAGGTGATAGAAAATTATTCATTGATAATAAACAAGATGATTATTTCTACTTTGCAATCGGAGAAACCCCAAAACTAGAAGTCATATAACCTATATATCCATTAATAATGAGCAAGGTGAATATTTCTACTTTACAATCAAAGACCCTCAAAACAAGAAACAAGATAACTATTTCTACTTTCCAATTGGAGAAACCTCAAAACTAGAAGTCATATAACCTATATATCCATTAATAATGAGCAAGATGAATATTTCTACTTTACAATCAAAGACCCTCAAAACAAGAGGTTGTAGAATGGTCTTTCAATTTGTTGTGATTTCTGATTTGTTGGTTCTATTAAAAGTAAAGAACAATCACTTAATAATCACATGGACAAAAATGATAACTATTGATTGGTTCAAAGAATTTTCCATGTGAATGGATTGCTGAAATCTGATACAACTATGAATTTGGGAACATAGAGTTTCACATTTCGTCTCAATATAGTAAAATATTTTGGATTACATTGTCATAGTTTTTGAAACTTCTCAACTTTTTGAGTAGATACTCCACCCATCGTCAACAGACTAAATGAAGTTGTGGATGATAGAGAAGAGTGATACACCAATATAAATAAATAAGACAGTTCTTTGAATTAAGATAAATAATTAATAAAATATTAATAAAAGAACTAATAAAATAATGATGATAAAATGCAATAAAAAGATTTGGTAAAATTTGTAATAAAGTAATATCATATTTAAAAACCATATTAATCAATTAAACTTTAATAATTCACCCAAATGATTAGAGAAATGGTTAAAAAAGAAGCAGGTCAAATTTTAACAATGGAAGAAAATATTTTTACTATAGTTAAAAAGAGGGATTAGATAACCTTAATTTTTAATTATTAAATACAAGTATTGTTGGGCTACAAAATTACAATAATAAAGCATTGAACTCCACAATTCACTTTAATTATCAACCACATGGTATACAAACTTTAGAGGTGTTGTGTATATATATGCAAAATCATAAAAATCTAATCTTTGGAATGAAGAAATAAAGTGGCTTAATTTATGATAATAGAACAAAGTAATTAATTAATTATGGGTTGCCAAAAATAATCTTCCCTAACTCTAGTTAGTATAACTTAGAGGAATGGTTCTTATTGCCATATCTTCTTACACGTCACTGGAGCTACTTGGTGTTTGATAACATTATCTAATAAAATGAGAAGTTAGATGAATATAATCCGGTTACTGCCTGTACATTCACAAGGTCACATTGAACAAAACAATCCATCAAACTCCTAATAAATGATATAACTCACAACCCATATAATTGATCAAAGTAATCAAGAATTATGCAAGTATTGATGGGGCACAATGCCCAACATCAACAATGGGGTTTATCCTCCGAAAAGAGACCCAATTGACTTTATCCCATTTGGTGTAATAAAACCTATTCATATTTGGGCTTGACAACCATTGCTGATTTTGGGGTTTTACCGGTTGCAACTTGGTCGAATGAAATTGCAACTAAACTAACATGCAAAATGCAGAGTGTTCTAAGCTAATTTAACAAAATCAAGAAAAACATAGAACTGATTGAGGCAAATACACATCAATATTCTAGAAATCAAATCACAAACAAGCAACCGAGGATAGATTTCAAGCAACACTGGAAATGATAGTTCCACACTTGAACCAGCTAAAACACCAACATGAGAAACTAGGAATAAATACCAGATTTTGAGAGTAGTCTATAATAAAAAGATGTCATTTCCATAGCATTCCAGTGCACCATAATAATTAATGTCAATTTCATAACACAACAAAAACCTCTAGCAACAATCTTGACCAACAATGGTTTCCCTTGTTAAGAAATAAAATATGTGTTATACAATATAAGAAAGAACCAATACTAACCTCTTTCTCTCATAGCAGAACAACCTCCATTCAAAAGGAAAAAAAACACTTTTCATAGTTTAGAAAATTCACATTTATAAAGCTTTTTATGTAACTATCTTTTCTTATTTCTTTTTGACATGTAGCAATTTAAAGTTATAGTCAATTTAAAGTTTAGTAAAGAAGATTTTTTTTTTTTAAATGTTACATTTCATGGATATGTCTTCTTTTACACTTCTTTTTCCTTTTAAATTTAAAATGGTTTTCATTTTTTGCAAGGTCTCCATTAGACAATATTGGGGTTTTCTCTAAGACCTATTCAAAATATTAGTGAAACTTTATAATGAGTCCATTGTCTTTTTTCTTTAGAGTGATGGCAGGTTTGCTCAGATTTGATGTTGAAAGCGTGTAAAGTTCCTCGGTGTGAATTTGTATTACTTTGACTACTACACATTTGGTGTTGTCTAAATTTGGTCTCTCGTCATTGTAACAACTACCTCCTCAAGTCAGGCTTTCCATTTCCCATTACATTTTGCATGAAAAACACTATTTTATATTATTTAAATAAGAACATTAATGATGCTCAATGATTAATTAAATGTATTCATAGGCTTTCTATTTCCCATTACATTTTGCATGAAAAACATCATTTTATATTATTTAAACAAGGGTTGTATGGTAGCTTAGTCCCTGCCAAATAGATTTGGATTTCAATTGGTAGAGGGGAAGAAGTGAATGAACTCAGAAGTGGGTGGTCGGCAATTTATTGATTCTGGATTTGTGTGATCAAGCAACTTCAATCAAAATTCAATCAACGGCAATTTATGAATTCTACTGTGGAAAATCCGAAAGAATCAAACCCTGAAATCTCACACCACAGAAAATTTAGAAACAGTAAACACTTTGGGATATTGGAAGAACCAAATGCATATGACACACAAATACCAAATATATCAATATATTTTTAAATCTCCAAAAACTTCTTCATTGAAAAGACCACTTAAAATGGAGTGCATTTAATGTATTAGTATATTGACTAAATTGAAATGAGGATTTGAAGGAAACTTACTTTACATACAAATTGCCATCCATGATATTTGAAACTCAGCAATAATCAGTTTTCTAGATTCTTTATTGGCAGTATTCTAATACTATATAGATTCTTTACACATTCAAAAGCATTCATGATAAGATCTCTTGTCAATGTGCAATTTCCGTAGAACAAGACGCAACTATGATGAACTATTTAGTAATCATCTACAACACAAAGATTTCTGGCAACAGTATTGACTAGTAACATAAGGCCATAGATAATTTGAAATAGACTACTAGCATTGTCCATGCAATTGAGAAAGCACTGGCTGGAGATGAACCTCATGAAAACTAATTTCAGATGAATACTGTGGCTGAAGAACTCCAAGACATCTTCACAAAAGTTCAGTCTGCCTGACTTATTCAAGCAAGACAAAAAGTGGCAAAATGAAACCCCGAGCCTTACAAATTGTTCAAAGTAGAAAGGGTTGAAGTATAAAAGCAAGTAATGGATCTGAACTCTTGAGA